>OAMR01000042.1:1759879-1787564 GCA_900205405.1 Echinochloa crus-galli
ACCCCCAAAGTTCACTATGCAAAAAGAAGATTCTCATCACATCAAAATGTCGGTACATGTATGGAGTATTAAATGTAGATGAAATCAAAAACTAATTACCCAGTTTTGTTGTGCTCTGTGAGACGAACATTTTGAGCCTAATTAATCAATTTTTGGATAATTTTTCACAAATACAAACGAAATGCTACAGTGGTGCAATGATTACGAAGTGACATCATACTCCCAAATTCCCCCTCCCAATTCTAACATCTAAACACCACCTACACAAAGCCCGAGCTCGAGGGAAACGTAGATTTTTCCTGCATCCCGACATGAAATGATTATTGCGCTACTGTAGCATTTCGTTTGTATTTGTGAAAAATTGTCCAAAAATTGATTAATTAGGCTCAAAATGTTCGTCTCGCAGAGCACAACAACAGTGTGTAATTAGTTTTTGATTTCATCTACATTTAGTACTTCATACATATTATGACATTTTGATGTGACGGGGAATCTTCTTTTTGCATAGTAAATTTGGGAGTGGAATTTGGGATCTAGGCCTTTGTCCCTTCTTTCCTCTCAGCTCTCTCTCACTCTTCCCAGGTCCAAATGCTTCCACGCTCCCAGCGCCCCTCGCGGCCAAGAAGCAGAGCCAGGTCCTGCACTACAGCTCGTCGCTGGCGAGTTACCGCACCAGCCAGGCCGCACGCCACCACATCGAGCTCATCGGAGTGCTCAAGCTACGGCGGGAGCTAAAGCGGGTTCTCCTCGTCCGAAGCGAAGTTGTCGGCTTGTCGCAGCAACGTCGCCTCCACCCCCATCTGCACGAGCGTCGCCGCTGCCGTCTCCTCCGGGGAGGCGCCGGCACCTGCGCCGGAGAAGAAGAAGACCGCCGGCAAGAAGCCCGGCGTCAACATCCGCGCCAAGCTCAGGCACCTCCACAAGCCGGCGTCCCCCGGCGTGCGGCTCGCGGGGTTCCTCGACTCCATCTTCAATGGCAAGCACCGCGCGCCGCCGATGCCACCTTGGGCGTCGCGGGCGGTGGAATCCGCTAGACGCCGTCCACGCGGGGACAGCCGAAGCAGACCGTGCGGCCGTGGATGCGCGGACGGAAGGGAAGGCGTGGGCGCGGGAGGTAGAAATGGGCGCGCCAAGGAGGATAGCGAGCCTGTGCCGCTCGTGAAAAAAGGCAGACGGGGAGCAGCGGATAGCGAGCCCAGATGGATAGCGAGTGGGATAGAATAGCTGTTGGATGCGTTTTTTTTCAGATCTTTTCTTTTTTAGCTAGGGAAGGAGAAATGAGAGTCTCTTGGAGATGCTTTTATACGGGATCTTTTGCAATTTGGAAACACAAAAAATTTCTTTAGATTTCCAATGGAAATGAAAAAAAAAATCTTTCATTCCAAACAAAGGCCTAAATTACTTTGTTCTTTGCGGCCATACTCCATCCTAATTAGGCGTAAACGATATGCACGCGTACCCACTTCTATAACATATAGACGTATTTATATCCAATTCTCGAAAGATGAGTGTGGAGCACTAGTCAAATCGATGTTGAGATGTAACAATATACGCCTCACTTTTAAAGCACATTCCTACCATTGAAAAAATGAAAAAAAAAACTAACCAATAGAGTTGTCATGCTCAATTTGGAAATTCTTGCACAATTTAATCATTAATATTGGTTATTTTCTTATGCTAACATGTAATTGTAATTCTACAGTGAAGAAAAAAATCTTTTTTATATAATAATGCAAGAGCTGTGCTACTATATTGCATAAGAAAATTCTCTTGCATGATGTATTCTATTACTTACTCTAAAAATTTAGATGAGGAGTGGCGATCAGTTAACAAATTAAAATACACCTTCCGTAATGAATCGATTAACAATTAACAGTGGCCACCATCATTGGTCGTCGTCGTCCATGGCGAGAGAGGACAGGTACGATGTCCGGTCCATCTCGTATCCAAACAAATTCCCCCACGACTCCGGATCCCCGCCGCCGCCGCAGTGGTGGCTCGCCACCTTCTCAACCTCCAGCTTGTCAATGCTCATCGCGTACGCGTCCCTCGTCTGGTCGCCGCACCCGGCGGTGAGGAACAACACCCCGCTCTTCTCGCACATCCACTGCAGCTTCATCCACGTCGTCTCCGCCGGCAGGAGCCGCCCCACCACCGCCACCACGGCACCACCACCTCCGGGTCCCACCCGCCGCCGGCGGCGGCGCTCCGCGTGGCCACGCCGATCGCCAACCTCCGCCTGATCGTCTCCGGGCACAGTAGCTCCACCGCCGCGGCAGATGAAGGCGGCCTCGCCGGACACCAGGCGGCACCACCGCCTGTAGGTGGCCGCGCAGCGCACGAGGTCGGAGAAGTCCAGCAGGCCGGCGAAGATGCCGACGAGGATCTCATCGGTGAGCGGCATGCCATCCTCGTCGCCGTGTGCGGTCGTCGTGGCCGCCGCGACCGCTTGGACGGCTTGCTGCGCCGGACGGCTAGCCACCCCTGGGGGCATTGCTCCGCGGCCGCGACGGAAGAGTAGGGCCGGGAAGAGTGGTGGGCGCGCCGGCGCTGGGGCGGCATTGCTTGACTTTCGGTGCGTGCGAGCTACGGATGTTCTGTTGATCGATGGCGGCTGTCTATGATCGAACTTTGAGAATTGCATGTTCACACGGGACTTTGGGAGGAAGATTCAATCTTTTTTGTTCTGATTTTATTACGGAGAGGCGTATAGTATCACGATTAGGGTATTCACGGACCATCAGAAATTTCACAGGAAGCACCCCGGCCATAAGTTAGTTCAATCTAGCTAGAATTGTCTTGCCGGCCATTCGCCAAACTGTCATTAGTTGGAATCGATCAGTCGTGTTTCTTGATATAGTCGGATCTAAAAACACCTACACGATGCGAATCGAGTGGTTTTGTTTGGATATTCCAAAATAAATTTCCGTTTGAACAGAACATGTTTTATTAGAATATTTTTGGGGAAAAGGATTTAGGTTGTAGTATTTAGTTAGATCTCAAATTGATAGATTGAACCATTTGGATAGCATAAATGAATTTGAGGGGTTTTCATGTCAGATATCCATGATCTCTGTGGGGGCCTTGCATCTACTAAATTGGATTAGCGTCAGGAAAACACTAGAAAATGATCTAATCCCGCACCGAAAAAAAAGAGAGAAAACCGAATGATGGAAACGTGTTTTCTGACAAACATGTTAGGGCTGTGTTTGATAAAAAAATGAATTTTGAGTTCTAACTAGCAAAAACAATTTTTTGATATCCTCGCTGAGATCAATTTTTTTATGAATGGCTATAGTATATTTATGGCTATGCATCCGTATATTTTGTGACAGAGCAAGTCGTTCAACAGTTGCTGAAAATTCTCTTTATACCCATAGTTGTCAACTGGTGGACGGTTTCACTAATCCATTGACAGCACAGAATCGAAGATAGAAGAACTAAGCGTGATCTTAACTTAGAATAGTATAAAGTGAGGGACGTAGAGTATTACCGGCTAAACGTGCAATGCCTGTTCCTGTGGGTGTGTTTGATTCCAAGAACATGTGGGACGGAACAGGTCCATCCTCTTTTTCATAGTGTTTGGTTGAAGACATGGGGACGGATCCATCCCTAGAGAGGAATATTCCCCTTAGATGCGGAATGGATCCATCCGTTCAAAACAAGCGGACGGGTGCATCCCACTTCGCCCCCGTCTCCCTCCATCTCTCTCGGTCCAACACGCGCAGCCGACGGGCGCGGCGTCTACGGGCAGTGACGGCCGGCACGTGCGGCGGCGAGGCCACGGGCGGTGTCGTCATGCGGGCGTGGAGGGGAGGTCACTTGGCCAGGCGCGGCGGCGGCAAACGGGCGCGGCGGCTAGGGGCAATGGGCAGCGCAGCGAGCACGACAGCGGGCGGCGGGCACAGCCGCGAGTGAGCAAGACGGCGGGCAGGCGACTTCGCACGATCTAGGCAGCGGATGTCCTCGAGCTGTGCCCCCCGCGAGCTACACGGTTCCCGCCGCAGATGAGCTCCTGATGCCACTTGTAACTCTCCCAATGTGACGCCACCCCGGTGTTTAGTAGCAGAGTGGATGGCTACCAGGAAGAACATCTGCCTCGTCCCTTCCACCTTTATTAAAGGGAAGAAGATGCCACTAGCATCCTGCAAATGTACTTCCTGCATTTTTAAATATTTTAATATAGAACCAGCGGTTGTCCTATGTAATATATCTGATTTGTTTAAATAGAAAAAAATTATCGCAATATTGTAAAAACTATCTTCGTTCTAAATTACTATTAGTTATTGATTTTTATTCCAATATTTAACCATTCGTTTTATTCAAAAATTATGAAAATATCATTTATTATGTTTATAAATTACTTTATCATCAAAGATAACTAGATGAGTACCATGCGTTCCCACGCACAAAACAAATGTTGAATTCCATTACAATCATCATTTTGACTCAACCAACAACATTAATTAAGTAATCTTGAACATATAGCATAACTATAATTTTGTAAAAGAAAATCCACACCTAAACTAATGATAATTGGTGCTATAATCATTACATCGGAACAAATGAAACATTACAAGAAGATAATCAAATCAAATAATCTATATATTAACCATAAAAAATTAAAAGATTAGTCAAGGAACATTCATCATATAGTAAAGAACTTCATGTGTTTCCGGAATGTTTGTGCAGTCTGCAGTCTGTTTCCGGAATGTTTGTGCAGACTGCAAGCCCTGAATAGAGTAGTGATCACTGCAATTTCATGAAATGTTGTTAGTTTCAGGGTGGCAAAATGATCCTGCTTTCAAAATGTTACTATGACTAAACATATCAATTTGCTCATAAGATATCAAATGTTGAATAAATTACACAGAACTCAACTCAAAACCTCATTACAACTAGATTGAACCATATCATATCGAGTTGTGCTCGATGAGATCCTTCTGAAGTTGAATATGACGAGCTGGGTCACACAACTTGTGATGTGCTACTACAAATGCATCTCTTCCGGTCCATTTCCTCTTGATGGCTTAACTTGTCTGCCAATGTTGAGAAAGTTGATATTATTTGCCCCGAACTTCTTATCAGAAGTTCGAAATAGATAAAAATAGAAATTTTGGTGAAAAAACACCCTCCAAGAGTATGTCTCTTCAATTGGATATTCAAATATAGATATCCTCTATTCTGGATTTCTCGCTATCCAAAGATGGAGAGCGAGATGACTCTCTAGAGTGCTAATAAAATATAGAAAACTTGTTGGAAAGTACGAAGATATATAAAATAAGTTTTACTCAAATAACTCTCCAAATGATGATTTAGAGAGTATAAGTTAGATAGGCTCTTGGAGGTGCTATGGATCTCGATAAATCCAGAAATGCAATTAAAGTTTGGAAAGCGGTAGTATTTTTTTATTTATGGATCTATGATTCACAACATTTCTTGTACCGAGGCCCAAATACCTAAGTTGCATTCATAGGACCAAATATAGCGAGATCCGATATCATTTTGAGAGAGAGCAAGTCGCTTTGCTGAAGATTCTCTTTATACCCATAGTTGATCAACTAGTAGATGGTTTCACTAACCCACCATTAGCATCATAGAATCGGAGATGGAAGAACTGAAGCGCGATCTTAACTTAGAACAGTATATATTGAGGGACATAGAGTATTATTAGCGGCTAACCATGCAGTACCTGTTCTTATTAGTTTGTTTCTCTTGTGCTGTAAACCTATGGAACACCGAGGATGACACGGCTGTTGCGGCACAACGCCAAACGAGGCCACTTGTAACTCTCCCATTGTGACGCCATGTTAGTGTTGGATATCACGGGTGGATGGCTGCCAGGAAGAACATCTGCCTCATCCCTTCTGCCTTCATTAAAGGGAAGAAGCCACAAGACACTGCAGAAAACCTGGTAGTTTCTTTGTGTTTGAGGGTTTGCTGAATGTAATTTATCGGGTACTCATTTGGCGAGTGTCCCAAATGCCACACTCGACAAAGCATCCAAGCTTTGCCGAGTATTTTCGATTCGCCGCTTTGCCGAGTGTTTTCAGCTCGACACTTGGCAAAGCTCGCCGTCAGCGCTACCTTGTTGTCTCCTCGCCGTCAGCTACACCTTTTTTCTGCTGAGAGTCGGCCGCGCACTCGGCTAAATATTTGTCAAGTGCCCGAAAAAAAATACTCGGCAAAGAGCCTTTTACCGAGTCTTTTTACACCGAGTGGTGTTTGCCGAATGTTACACCCGGCAAACACCTTGCTGAGTGCTTTTGTGGCTTTGCGGCAAATCGTCGTAAGAGCCCTGCAAATGTACTTCCTTTATTTTCAAATTTTTAATGTAAATCAGCGGCTCTCGATATCTGATTCATTTAAATAAAAACAAAAAAGAGAGCTATAATCTACTATCTTTGTTCCAATTTTTTTTTTAAAAAAGTTGACTTTTTATCTCAACATTTGACCATTTGTCTTATTCAAAAATTATAAAAATATTATTTATTTTCTTTGTAACTTACTTTATCATCAAAGATAATTTAAGTATGATTTATTATTTTATATATTTGAACAATACTTTTGAATAAGATGAGGGGTCAAACATTGTAAAAAAATCAACAATGAATAGTAATTTGAAACAAATGGACTAGGTAATAAGAAGCTTACAATTATACCCAGGCCAGTCTTACGAAGTGAAGGTAGGGGAAACACAGAGCAGCCCAATACCATTGACTGAAACCGTGAAGACGTGCGCTAGGAGGCTCACCGGAAAAGGATCCAGGCCGACGAGGAGGCCGATAGTTCCGTTGGAGAAGACGGAATGGCACTCAAGGGATGGAACAAAATATCAATGGCACTGAAAGAATGAGACAAAATATCAATGGCACTGAAGGGATTTTAGAATTTTTTATGGCACTGAAGGAAGAGGTAAGAATTTCTATAGCATTGAGGGAATTGACTCCTTGAGTCACTAAGAACTCAAGTGCTTCACTAAGAATGCTCTTTTTTCGATCATCTCTGAAACGACGAGCTTGAACCGTGTACAAAGGCCACTAAGGCCTTGGGACTCCCACAATCTCCGAGAGCTCACCAAGATCACCACCGCCACAAAGGCTAGCTAGGTGTCATCAACCACCAAGAGTAACAAGTCTATGTGACCACACTTGACCAACATTAAGCACTAAGCAAGATGCACATAAGCTTGGCATGAAAAACTTTCTTTCCTCTCTTTGAAGCTCACTTGATTCTTGAAGTTTTGGTTTGGTTCTTGTAATATGTGTTCCTTGATCACCCTAATAGGTTGTGGAGTTTTCGAGGGTCAAGAACATGTGAAAGGACCCATATGGGGGTATATAAATAGGCTACACCACGTAAGGTAGCCGTTGGAAAAGAAACCCTTAGAAAGTAGCACTGTTGGATTATCCGACGCTTCATCTTCTTCAAGACCGTCGCATGATCGGGTAACTCTGACGCCATGTAGACGTTCAACATTCAAAAGTTGCTGGTGTGATCCACCATCAGACAATCAAATGCACCATCAGGTGAACCGGTGTTTTAAACTTCCAATGCAGAAACATTTGGATTCTACGGTGCTTTTTCGGTGCTTCACCATCGGATAATCCAGTAACTCTATGCTTCTCTAGTGTTGAAGTACCGGATGATTAGGCAATCATCCACACAATTAAATCTATAGATCGTCCGATTATCTAGTACATCATATTCAATTGGAACTTGTCTAATTTAACAAAACCCAAGTTTTTGCTTCTTGCTTGCCACCGTAGCTTTCGCTTGTCTTGAAATAGCTTCTAGAATTGATCTTTGCTCGACAAGCTAACAATTTGCATGGTCAAGTTACTTAGCTCATACGTCCTCTTAATAGTACATTCATGAAAACTATAAACTCAAGGTCCTATACCTAATTAACCATGTGTCCTTCATCTCCTTATGGCCATTGGTCTGCTAGCACGGCTGTTGAAATGGACCCAATGAAACACCTATGTCCGTGGACATGATTTTAGATTTTAGTGATATATGAAATATAAGTGAGTATTTCTTTCGCAAAAAAAAGAACTATAAGTGAGTATTTGCATTTGACTAATTTTGTTTTGTAGGAATACATTATTCTAAATCACTTGAATACTAATAAAATACACTGGCAAGTAAACGAGAATGAATAACCCCTTCAACATTCTTCAAGATATCCAATGCCTAGCACCGCCGTTGGAGGAAGGGAAAGGCGTCCAGCTTCCCGACCAGCAGGCTGTGGGTTGTGGGTTGACCTCCTGCCAGAGGCTGGCCACCACGAAGCTTTCGCCACCCTTGCCGCGCAGGATCAGGATGCTGACGGCCTGGGGCGACTCGATCTCCGGCACGGCAGGGAAACCGAAGAACGGACGGGCGGCCGGCTCCGGCGAAACTACTGGTCGGGAAGCTGTAGACGAAGTGCTCGGTGGGGACTGCGTTGTGACTTGTGAGGGGGTGAGGGCTGTGGAGACGGAAGAGTACCTTGTTCTCGTGAGCGGCTCGTGTGGAGAACCCTGGTGGCTTACTGGCTTCTCGAACCAGTTATTCACCCCACGCCGGGTGCTCGACTGCTCGTGTCCAAGACAGCGGTGGACGGTGGTGCGGCCATCTTGCTCGGGAAGCAAGCCAGTAATGCTCAAGAGTCAAGACACAGCTCTTAGCTTCACAAAATGCAGGGCAGTGTGCATGCAAGCCATGTCACCATCTCCCTTCGTCTTCATTAGGGAACAATCAGAAAGCTTACAAATCCTGTTGACTAGTCATGTTCCTAGTTGCCCGGTTTACAAAACTTTTGCACTTATACTGCAACCTTCTCTAGGAAAAAAAGCAAGCTGCTGTAAACTGCTTTTGGCATTGAGTCCATAATTTGGTGGTACAAACATACTCCAGCTCGGTAATGTTTATGCGGGTAGAAACTACTGTATCTCATTACTCTGCTGTGAGAAACTTTCGACAGCTTTCTGCTGGGCTTATTAAACAATTGATTTGTGTCAAATATGCAACAAAGAGTTGATGAGATAAAAACAAAAAGCAACAGCTGGATATTTACATTATGTGATTATCTCATCTGTGCACAGAGAGAATGCAAACCCTACGCTCTACATCACCTACAGCTTTGGTCTACAGATACACATGTACATCTCAGTATCTCACTTCCACTTTTCAATCATCTTTCTTACGGATGGAGTACCATCAAGCCCAGCCTCGAGAACTCAGATCCACCTGTGACTAGCAGCCAAGATCTGGAATTGAACTCTCACAAGTCCAATGGAGGTGTCTCCTGGTACATTGGCATAATATCTCAGAACATTCTCAAGCAATACCATAAATGAATCTGCTTTACTTGAACAATGCCTCTATTTGATTAAATCAAATACGGACAGAAACTAATTCAATGGTGTATTTTAAATAAGCGTGACGCCAGCAAAGTTAGAGAAAGAGAAAACATAAAAACAATTTTGAGATTATTCAGGAATAATGATGGAAAATCTTACCTTGTGCAAAAGGTCATGGGCGATGTAGTCCCAAGGAAGAGACACGGACATCAAGCAGCACTTCAGAGGCACAAGCTCATCATCCATTCGTTTATTAGCAGATGCAGAGTCATATGCATGTTTTGCTAGCTTCGATGCAGCAGAAGCTGCCCTGTGTACAAGGACCCGGAAGCTATCTCCTGGATCTTTCTTCGACTTCGCATGACTCTGATCTAGTAACAGAAGTAAGCACTTTCAAATGAGAACATATGGCAGGTATAACCTGCATTACAAGCACTTCAAAGCTAAGGTTGTGTGGAGCTGAGGGAGGGCTGAATGCATGGAGACAATAAACTAGTAGGTCATTAACAATTTCCTTCAACTTTTTGCATGTTATCAACAATTCGTCATCATGCCAAAAATGGGAGCCACTAACTCAGATTTTTAATCTAGTGCCGTACAGCAAATAAATACTTATATTTTCAGAGATAAGAGTAAAGAAAAATCGATGTCAAAAGTATCATTATCTTAGCTGGGTGCATCAAATGCACCTTTCTTACAAATCAGTAATAAACCATGGGGTGATCAAAAAGAAACAGCAAAAATTTTAACATGTATCTCAAATAAAGGAATGTGAAATAGTGAAATAAAATACATGGACAGAAAGGGGATAGCATCAGGATGCAAAGAATAACAGACCTGCTATGCCGGAAACAGCTACTTCCACTTCTCCGCGTCCTTCAGGCCCCCTCATATAAAGTCTATCAAGTTTATTGTGGTCATGACCAAGTGAGAGGAAGCTACCAAATTTTGATCTGCCAGCTATAATATAAGATAAATATACACATAAGAATATGTGAATACTGCTAGAAAAGAATATTACATAACAAATCATGTGCTTTATCTGAGCAAAGTTTCTGTCCCCAAAAAGTAGGATAGCACTTTTTTTCCTACCACTGGTGCTTAAACACCAAGGGAAAGTAGGTAGACAGGGATATAGGTGCTATAGCACCACAGAACTAGGGGAGTAACATGGTCACATAAACAAAATTATGTAGAAGAAACACTCACCATCATAAGCCTCGCGGACGTTCTGATAGCTCACATAACCAGAGAAGAGAGTTCTCTGCAACAGCAAATCAAAGATCTTGCTAAATTCAAGAGTGCAAATGGCCTGCAAATGCTACAGGAAAAGAACATATGCACAAATTCCGAGCGACTAAATCCATTTTGCAGGGCCAGTGGCACCAAGGAAAAACAGGGCCATGTATTTCAACTATTAATTTTGGTAAGTACAGATATTTCAGAAGCTCATAAAATTTCTACCATAAAATCAGTAGATACAATCACTTATGGCCTCACTGGTGGCCCGTATCTGTATGTGAATTCGACAACCACCTCAAAACTACTCGAGCTAGTCCTTTTATTGATGAAGTAATTGAACTATTTAGGAAAACATGTACATCTCAGTATCTCACTTCTGACTGAAACCGTGAAGACGTGCGCTAGGAGGCTCACCGGAAAAGGATCCAGGCCGACGAGGAGGCCGATAGTTCCGTTGGAGAAGACGGAATGGCACTCAAGGGATGGAACAAAATATCAATGGCACTGAAAGAATGAGACAAAATATCAATGGCACTGAAGGGATTTTAGAATTTTTTATGGCACTGAAGGAAGAGGTAAGAATTTCTATAGCATTGAGGGAATTGACTCCTTGAGTCACTAAGAACTCAAGTGCTTCACTAAGAATGCTCTTTTTTCGATCATCTCTGAAACGACGAGCTTGAACCGTGTACAAAGGCCACTAAGGCCTTGGGACTCCCACAATCTCCGAGAGCTCACCAAGATCACCACCGCCACAAAGGCTAGCTAGGTGTCATCAACCACCAAGAGTAACAAGTCTATGTGACCACACTTGACCAACATTAAGCACTAAGCAAGATGCACATAAGCTTGGCATGAAAAACTTTCTTTCCTCTCTTTGAAGCTCACTTGATTCTTGAAGTTTTGGTTTGGTTCTTGTAATATGTGTTCCTTGATCACCCTAATAGGTTGTGGAGTTTTCGAGGGTCAAGAACATGTGAAAGGACCCATATGGGGGTATATAAATAGGCTACACCACGTAAGGTAGCCGTTGGAAAAGAAACCCTTAGAAAGTAGCACTGTTGGATTATCCGACGCTTCATCTTCTTCAAGACCGTCGCATGATCGGGTAACTCTGACGCCATGTAGACGTTCAACATTCAAAAGTTGCTGGTGTGATCCACCATCAGACAATCAAATGCACCATCAGGTGAACATTAGTTTTAAACTTCCAATGCAGAAACATTTGGATTCTACGGTGCTTTTTCGGTGCTTCACCATCGGATAATCCAGTAACTCTATGCTTCTCTAGTGTTGAAGTACCGGATGATTAGGCAATCATCCACACAATTAAATCTATAGATCGTCCGATTATCTAGTACATCATATTCAATTGGAACTTGTCTAATTTAACAAAACCCAAGTTTTTGCTTCTTGCTTGCCACCGTAGCTTTCGCTTGTCTTGAAATAGCTTCTAGAATTGATCTTTGCTCGACAAGCTAACAATTTGCATGGTCAAGTTACTTAGCTCATACGTCCTCTTAATAGTACATTCATGAAAACTATAAACTCAAGGTCCTATACCTAATTAACCATGTGTCCTTCATCTCCTTATGGCCATTGGTCTGCTAGCACGGCTGTTGAAATGGACCCAATGAAACACCTATGTCCGTGGACATGATTTTAGATTTTAGTGATATATGAAATATAAGTGAGTATTTCTTTCGCAAAAAAAAGAACTATAAGTGAGTATTTGCATTTGACTAATTTTGTTTTGTAGGAATACATTATTCTAAATCACTTGAATACTAATAAAATACACTGGCAAGTAAACGAGAATGAATAACCCCTTCAACATTCTTCAAGATATCCAATGCCTAGCACCGCCGTTGGAGGAAGGGAAAGGCGTCCAGCTTCCCGACCAGCAGGCTGTGGGTTGTGGGTTGACCTCCTGCCAGAGGCTGGCCACCACGAAGCTTTCGCCACCCTTGCCGCGCAGGATCAGGATGCTGACGGCCTGGGGCGACTCGATCTCCGGCACGGCAGGGAAACCGAAGAACGGACGGGCGGCCGGCTCCGGCGAAACTACTGGTCGGGAAGCTGTAGACGAAGTGCTCGGTGGGGACTGCGTTGTGACTTGTGAGGGGGTGAGGGCTGTGGAGACGGAAGAGTACCTTGTTCTCGTGAGCGGCTCGTGTGGAGAACCCTGGTGGCTTACTGGCTTCTCGAACCAGTTATTCACCCCACGCCGGGTGCTCGACTGCTCGTGTCCAAGACAGCGGTGGACGGTGGTGCGGCCATCTTGCTCGGGAAGCAAGCCAGTAATGCTCAAGAGTCAAGACACAGCTCTTAGCTTCACAAAATGCAGGGCAGTGTGCATGCAAGCCATGTCACCATCTCCCTTCGTCTTCATTAGGGAACAATCAGAAAGCTTACAAATCCTGTTGACTAGTCATGTTCCTAGTTGCCCGGTTTACAAAACTTTTGCACTTATACTGCAACCTTCTCTAGGAAAAAAAGCAAGCTGCTGTAAACTGCTTTTGGCATTGAGTCCATAATTTGGTGGTACAAACATACTCCAGCTCGGTAATGTTTATGCGGGTAGAAACTACTGTATCTCATTACTCTGCTGTGAGAAACTTTCGACAGCTTTCCGCTGGGCTTATTAAACAGTTGATTTATGTCAAATATGCAACAAAGAGTTGATGAGATAAAAACAAAAATCAACAGCTGGATATTTACATTATGAGATTATCTCATCTGTGCACAGAGAGAATGCAAACCCTACGCTCTACATCACCTACAGCTTTGGTCTACAGATACACATGTACATCTCAGTATCTCACTTCCACTTTTCAATCATCTTTCTTACGGATGGAGTACCATCAAGCCCAGCCTCGAGAACTCAGATCCACCTGTGACTAGCAGCCAAGATCTGGAATTGAACTCTCACAAGTCCAATGGAGGTGTCTCCTGGTACATTGGCATAATATCTCAGAACATTCTCAAGCAATACCATAAATGAATCTGCTTTACTTGAACAATGCCTCTATTTGATTAAATCAAATACGGACAGAAACTAATTCAATGGTGTATTTTAAATAAGCGTGACGCCAGCAAAGTTAGAGAAAGAGAAAACATAAAAACAATTTTGAGATTATTCAGGAATAATGATGGAAAATCACACCTTGTGCAAAAGGTCATGGGCGATGTAGTCCCAAGGAAGAGACACGGACATCAAGCAGCACTTCAGAGGCACAAGCTCATCATCCATTCGTTTATTAGCAGATGCAGAGTCATATGCATGTTTTGCTAGCTTCGATGCAGCAGAAGCTGCCCTATGTACAAGGACCCTGAAGCTATCTCCTGGATCTTTCTTCGACTTCGCATGACTCTGATCTAGTAACAGAAGTAAGCACTTTCAAATGAGAACATATGGCAGGTATAACCTGCATTACAAGCACTTCAAAGCTAAGGTTGTGTGGAGCTGAGGGAGGGCTGAGTGCATGGAGACAATAAACTAGTAGGTCCTTAACAATTTCCTTCAACTGTTTGCATGCTATCAACAATTAGTCATCATGCCAAAAATGGGAGCCACTAACTCAGATTTTTAATCTAGTGCCGTACAGCAAATAAATATTTATATTTTTCAGAGATAAGAGTAAAGAAAAATCGATGTCAGAAGTATCTTTTTTTGAGACATGATGTCAGAAGTATCATTATCTTAGCTGGGTGCATCAAATGCACCTTTCTTACAAATCAGTAATAAACCATGGGGGGTGATCAAATAGAAACAACAAAATTTTAACATGTATCTCAAACAAAGGAATGTGAAATAGTGAAATAAAATACATGGACAGAAAGGGGATAGCATCAGGATGCAAAGAATAACAGACCTGCTATGCCGGAAACAGCTACTTCCACTTCTCCGCGTCCTTCAGGCCCCCTCATATAAAGTCTATCAAGTTTATTGTGGTCATGACCAAGTGAGAGGAAGCTACCAAATTTTGATCTGCCAGCTATAATATAAGATAAATATACACATAAGAATATGTGAATACTGCTAGAAAAGAATATTACATAACAAATCATGTGCTTTATCCGAGCAAAGTTTCTGTCCCCGAAAGGTAGGATAGCACTCTTTTTTTCCTACCAATGGTGCTTAAACACCAAGGGAAAGTAGGTAGACAGGGATACAGGTGCTATAGCACCACAGCACTGGGGGAATAACATACTAACATGGTCCCATAAACAAAATTATGTAGAAGAAACACTCACCATCATAAGCCTCGCGGACGTTCTGATAGCTCACATAACCAGAGAAGAGAGTTCTCTGCAACAGCAAATCAAAGATCTTGCTAAATTCAAGAGTGCAAATGGCCTGCAAATGCTACAGGAAAAGAACATATGCACAAATTCCGAGCGACTAAATCCATTTTGCAGGGCCAGTGGCACCAAGGAAAAACAGGGCCATGTATTTCAACTATTAATTTTGGTAAGTACAGATATTTCAGAAGCTCATAAAATTTCTACCATAAAATCAGTAGATACAATCACTTATGGCCTCACTGGTGGCCCGTATCTGTATGTGAATTCGACAACCACCTCAAAACTACTCGAGCTAGTCCTTTTATTGATGAAGTAATTGAACTATTTAGGAAAAATACACATTTGATCAGAAGATGGATTGATAATCCTGTTCTACAAAAAAGTTAAAAGCAGATGAAGGAAATCATTGATACAAAAAAGTGAAACCTTCATTCTTATGAAATATGAGAGAGTTAACCTTTGGTGGTTTCTCTTGGTTACTCCCAGAGCTGACGCCAGGCTGTATATCCAAACCAGTAGGCTTGGACTCCTTTTCTTCAGGAAATGCTGCCCCATCGTGTGCATTGAGAATCACACAATAGCAGTGTCCAGGATCTGACAAAACCTGTCAAATTAAGACAATGACAATACTCAATAGGTTAATGTGGGAAAATACAAACACGGTGAAAATGCCAAAGGAAAATCATGCAACATCAGAGCATAAGCATCCACATTATTAATTATTCAGGACATTGCCAGAACTTTGTTGCTCAACTAAAACTTAACAGAATTACATGAAAACTTACCACAGCATCAAAAGTATCATCAAAGTCATCCACTGAGAAACATATGTTGGGATATGCAGGCACTGTTTCTACAGCCTGTCAGGCGTCAACAGATACATGAGCTTCTATTAGAAACCACCTCCTTCAAAAGATGGTGAACAATAGGACCCTACCTTCCTTCTGTCAAGATGAAAATTTACACGGCTAGGGGATGCATATACAGTTTTTGTAACCTGTTCCAGAGAATGAGATTGACATATGGTTAGTTAATACAAGCATAAATGCATCTCAATGACTCTTATGCAACTTCGACAACACATAATGCAAGTCATATAAGTGGGTTACCTCCTCTATATGATTTTTTTGATTCTTTCCTTTTCATGTAGAAAATACAGGTAACATTCAGTCAAAAGGCAATAAATAAATGGAGAGGGAGATGAATTAATGTTCTAAGGAGCACTCTGCAATTGCCAAATACTATTGTCCAACTCCATCATACCAGACGCATGTTTCAAGCATAAAAGTTAGGAGGTTTTAACTTCTATGTAGTTAGGCTTAATATTGATATTAGTTTTAGCTGACATGTCCAACTTTTTGTATATAATACAACACAGAAAAGTAAATCCAACTGATGGAAGCATCTTTCGAAGAATTCTTTTTTTCAGCGGGGGATTCAAAGAATAAATTTGGCATTTTCAACTCATTGCAAGGTGTAAATCAAGAGATGTGTTCAACTATAATGGTGAAAATAAGCAGATATGAAAAAAGCACAACAAAAGAACAACAAAAGTCTGCACCTTTCCATAAAGGAAATGCTTACTAGTAACCTACCTTATAAACTGGAGACAACTTCTTGCTTTTCCCTGCGCGATTGTGAAGATCATGAATGCTGTGGAAGCAGCTCATAAGAACCAATATACCAGATAGTATTTAACCAAAACCATTAACAAATAAGGATGTAAAGGTAACACTATTGATTCTCATTTTCTGTGACAACTGAACATGCCAACACAAAATTATAAAGAAATAATTCATGTGGTCCTAGCTGTTCAGTCAACTAATGAATTCTCCACCAAAATCTGTTAAGTCAGGCCCAATCAAACTAATGAATTCTCTGGTTAACTAAGATAATTTGTGGAGATTCATTAGTTGACTGGAGGATTCATTGGGGAATCTGTTCAGTCAGGCCCAATCATGGTTTTTAAAGCGGTAAGGCAAGGCGAGGCGACGAGCCACCGCCCGGGCGCCTAGGCGTTTAAGGCGTAAGGCGAGGCGACACCTTATACGTACATAATATACCTTAATATACACATATATATACTATAAAAAGAGAAAAAGAAGGAACCAGTGGGCCTAATAATAGAAAAAAGGCCCATCAAACCAGCCCAACCCAAGCCAGCCCAATTCCCCACCATATCCCTAGCTCACACTCCTCCCAGCCTTATCCGCTCCCCTCACCCCTCACGCCCCCCATGCCTCTTCTGCCGTCGCCGCCCACCTTCGCCTGCCTCCTCAGCCTCCGCCGCCACCTCCGCAAGCCATCCCCGCCTAGGCGACGCCTTGAAAACCATGGGCCCAATCGTCAACCAAAACCTGGAATAGAACAACACCGTGCCCTAACTTCCACGACACAAGAATTGTCATGTCACAATTGTGTGTCAGTTCAATATAGGGATGAGAATCAAGAGACAAAAAGGCTCGAGAGCTTTATATTCCTTGAGGGCTACATTACATTTTAAGTGAACAAGTTTGCTTTTCAAATCATTACATGACTGTTTTCCTTGTTCTTACAAAAAAACAACAGTATAACAATTATTCAGAATAACTACTATCATCCAACTTTTAACAGAACTGGTGCAAAACATACCCAAATATTGCAACTGTAACAGTGTATGATGTGTGAGCGATTAAGTTCAAATAAAAGGAGCGTTCCCAGTCAACCTCCACTGTATTAACATTAATGAGCTTTTCAAGCTGCACATAAAACAGATGAGGTTAATTAGCACAGTAACTCAAAAGAAAGTAACTTCTCCTTATCAGATTCCCACCAAACAATATATTAAGCAAATGCAAATAAAAGGCACACTGGCCAGGGTTCTGACATTCATCTCACATCTCATAAGCATGAACATTACAGCACTGCATCACCATGTGTTATGTCCACAGATGCAAGTTGGATGACAGCTACTCGGGTTGGATTAGTTAAGGATAAGAAAAATCTAAAAATAGTATTCAAACCATAAGTTCAAATCAAAATTTTAATGTGGATTATTAACTTGAATGTATAATTGTACTAAATTTAGTCAATCAACACCAGCTGTTGTGTCAGTGAAAGAAAAGGGACTAAAAACAGCATATTAGCAAGTAAAAATAAAAAACAACGAGGATGGTGCACTCTGAAGCTCTGAGTGAAGGGAAAAACATTAAGAGGGACACTGATATCATCCAGTAGCATTAAAATCAATATATCATGAAAAAACCACCAAAGGAGTGAAAATAACGCACGTTCCATAACTGATACTGTAGATTGGTACAGCACACATATTTTCATAGTATCAAATGATGAACTCAACTATACATGCCACTAAAAAAGGAACAACGAGCAAGAAACGTGAAATATTTTCTTGAACCCACTGCAACAGAGAAATGAGCATGAGGTATTAGCTGATATGTAAAGTAGACCAGGTGTTTCTTAATTTACCGTGGGGGCCCATCTTCGTACAAAAAAGGGAGGTGGATCTTCCATGTTATCATTGAACCCATAACCATGTAATTTCTGCATCAACACTGAGGAACGTCAAGAAGAGTAGTGGATTTTCATAGAGCAGGGAGTGGGAGCTAATAGGCAAGAATGAGGAATGGATCAGCAGAAGCAATAATGAGTACCATATTATTAACAAAGAAGACGAGGTCATCCTCTTCACTTCTCTTTAATAGCCCACCACGCACAAAGAAAAGATCAAGCATTTCATGCCAGAATTTATCATCCATTCCCGCATCTGATGCGTCATCCTCGGCATCAACAATTGTCCACCCAACCAGATGCGAGTGTTTTTTCACCATGCTCAACAACTCAGACCTGAAAACAGAGCATGCAGAAGAGAGAAGATTTAACAGTTTCTAAAGGTTGTCAAAGGGATATCAGTGCCTACAAAATGTCTCTTTTCTTGTTTATTAGGTAGCTTGTTAAATCTACTCTGTAATCATCAGAATGAAAAAATCTATAAACATATCATGGACCCAAGCAAATACTTGTGTTAGAGAAATAACTTAAAGTCTGCAACTGACTTAGAATAGACTAACTTGAGCAGATATAACAAAGAAGTAAAAGTACCAAGGCCACATAAATGATTTTTGACTTCCATCTTTGTATGGTCGAATAGGTTTAGTAATGACTGGCAGGTCAGTACCAGAATTCGTCCCTACCAAGTACCAACCCACTGTAGACTGTAGTACTAGCATGTATGTACTCAATTGGAAAATAACTGGCTGAAACAGCAACAGCAAGTGAAGCCGGCCATTATAGGCACAAAAATCACAAGATTAATTCTTCAAGTTTACTTAGTTTCAAGCCTTGAATTCCATGGAACGGTTGCTCCTAGTGAGCCATCGGAACCAGATTAAATTACATGCCACAACTTAGTAAGGAGGGGACGATTTTGATCCTATAGGCTAAAAATAACACATCTCCACGGCCACGGGCAATGCTTCATAGGTTAAATTTGGTCCACCCTCCCTCCCTGCTTCTCTCACTTCCCGTGGCCGCGGCGCGGACTGCCCATCCCTGTCCCCCATCCTAATTGATGAGGAAAAGCGGAAGGAAGAGCGAGAGGGGACATCGCACACATACCTAGAGGGCGACGATGACGCGTCCATGGCGCCGCTGAATCTGTGGGCGGCGATCTCTCCGGACGGGGAGGGGGCGCGGGGGAGAAGGCCGCGCCGCCGTGGAGACGGGATTGGGGGATCCGGCCGGTTGCAAGAGAGGAAGAGGTCACGCGCGTCGGAACTCGGAAGCAAAGCCGCCGCACCGCACGGCACGCCTCCTCGGCTCCTCCGCTCTGTCTCCCGCACAGCACAGTGCACAGCGCAGCACGGCACGGCACACGTGGCTTCGAAGAAGGATGGGCTGGGACGGGCTGCAAAGAGGAGGAAGATAGAATCTGATGGGCTAAAAAGAAAGCGAAGAATCAGCTCGTGTGCATTCCCCCACTGGGCTGCCTGGCTGTTCTTTTGACTAAGCCCATCGACTGCGGCCCAGCCTGGTTCATTTTCTTAGGAACCAGGGCGTCGAACAAAAACAAAGGAAAAAAATAGGTTTGAGCCATTGTATCGGTTATGGTTTTCATATTTGTATTGATTTATATTTAGACTCATAATATTATAACTGTGTAAATTTGTTATATTTGCTTAGTGTTGAACCGACTTTAAGGTCAAACTAGGTTTGTTTGAAATCTTTTTGCTAGTAGATATTTATGTGGCTTGTCTAGGTTGAGGAGGGTCCTACATCGCATCGCATCGCATCGTAGAAAGGATTAGATGTATGTTCTGCTACCTCTCCTATGCGCCTCTGCCACCACACCCTGCCTAGCCGCAAGTGTTTTTAAATTTGCCAGTACCTGCTCTTTATAAGGATAAGGCCCGTCTCAGTGCAAAGAGCTAGGATTGCTGCCTGTCGGATTGTTGGTCTTTCCTCCTAGACAGAAAAGAACTGGGGCCTGGAAGGGGGGTGGTGTGCGGCCGCATAGGTTGCACTCCCATCGCTCTGGACCTGCTCTCTTCTAAACTCTCCATAAACCCCTACTGAGACTGACGGAACCAACAAAGGTACCTCATAGAATAGATGCTTATAACTGGCAAATTAAAATTATATTTTTGAAGTAGTTAAGTCAATGTTCCACAAATTGATAGTATTAATCGTAAAAAGAAAGAGTAAATTACACCTACCATACAATAACTTGTAACATTGTATCACTTTGGTCCATCAAGTCGCAAATCATGCAATACGGTGTATGAAGTTGTTATTTTCGTGCATGTACGATCAAAATTGTCCATTTGACCGGCTTGCAAAGATGGTGGCAAACCGAACCGGCGTTGGAGGTGACGGACTATACTAATATGGAGGTGGAGAGGGTTTAGATCGTGCAGGTGGCTAGAGGCAAATCGTGTACTATTATATTTTCCACCTCCTATGTTGCTTCTTTTGGATCGTCAGTGATCATGGTGGTGGAGCTAAGATTGCAGGTGGCTAGCAGCCGGAGCGAAGATCTCCATTACTAGTCCCGGGTCTACGACAGCAGTTGGCCTATCCTTGAACCGGAATCAATGAATATGGCGGGAGAAATTGGAAGGGATAATTCAACTGCTAAGATCAATGAGCTATATATATTTCAAAGACCTAACGAGTGTCGCAGCCTCGCAGGTCGGTCTATTTTTGTTCGTGATTCATAGATGAGTGTTGCACGAGAGGCTATCGTTGCCCGTCCTTAGTGCCGTGCGTCTCGTAATAAGCTCCATCAATAAATCAGGTGATTGCGATCTGTACATGATTGCTAGCTACGGCAGTTGCCAGTTCTACCACACGAGTTGAGCCTCACCTGCTGATTGCTCCTTACTTTAGTATGTACCTATACCATACCAACCAATTGTATGTAATTTAGTTTGCAACGTCATGTCTATCTGAATTTAAAAATCCTCGTGGACCAAAAAATATCAATTGATGAGAAAATAGTCTCAGTACAGGTAACGATAATACTAGTTTGAGAAATCACACCCTCGTGTTTTCACAAAACACTAAAAAATCACTACTTAAACTCGTCGGTCATTATCACAGCGGCAAAAATTTTGGACCCTTCAGCATGTGACATAAAAACCCTCTGTGTAAAGCAATATAGTACTGACAATATGGCAAAATACAGTGACTTAACGTATATGGGATCAAATACGCACACACCAAACAACTAGGTACATGCAATTGCACGATTTACAACTTGGTGCATGCAATTGCACGACTTACAACTTGGTGGACCAAACTGATACAAAGTTACAAGTTGTTGTATAGTGGGTGTAATTTACTAAAAAGAAACTAATTAATATAATATCATTAAGAATTGAGTAAAATGCACCCACCATACAACAACTTGTATGCTTGTATCATTTTGGTCCAACATGTAGCAAATCGTGCAAATAGATACACGAACTTGTTAAATGTGTGCATACAGTCATATATACTCCATATAGATGTATTTTATCATACTTGTTAATTCGTATGCAATTCATACATATGCATGTCTTCTCTTCATTATTTGTGCATACAAGCCTCTCACCCATGCAAGCAAGCAATCAATCAATATGCGCTGCAGGCACCTAGTCGGGTCCAACGTAAATAGTTAACTCCATGCAAACTTGGACCATATTTTAGGGTCAATACCTGGCTAAAATAGATAAGAAGCAAGTGAGGGAAAAAAATAGGGGGTATGCATGAGACCATCCACGTCATCTGCCATATAGTGTGGCAATATACATCAATTTGGTGTACATGTGACTGTATATGCACATATTTGACAAGTTTGTGTATTTATTTGTATGTTTTGTAACTTGTTGGACTAAAATGATACAACCATACAAGTTGTTGTATGGTGCATGCAATTTACTCTTAAGAATTTAGAAGTCCGTAACTACTACTGTAGTGCTTCTGCTTTTTTGTGTATATCAGTGTATTGCATGAAAATCTTGAGTCTTGACCATACTTCTCTCCTTTTTAGGCAGGAAGGGCAGAGAATATTTTATATTTGTGCCTGACTTGAGTAGAGATATTTCAAAATACCGATACTCCCAAATATCCAACTAGTCAGTGTGGGGCCCTCAGGCCGGTCCATCCCCTCGTTGTGAGCCCCAGGATCTCTGCCTTCAGATTTCGGCCAGCAACGATCGATGATGTTTGGTGGGTCCCATCTGCAGTCTAACCGGGTACGACAACGGCGTGAGTGAAGAATGCCCATAATTTTTCGCGGCAATTTCTGTTGTGAATCGGTCTTCCCATTTCTCTCTCCGTTCGCTCTGTAATTTCTCCTCGATGACGATGGACCCGCATCCTTAGGGGGGCCACGTGTCGTCGACGATACTGTCAGGGTCCCGTAATAAAGTCGGTCTTTAGTGTCCTCATTAAACAGCCACCCAAACTGCTTCAGCCGTAACTTCCCACGTTCTGCTCTACACAGAATGGTAGACATACCCAACGACCCCACCCAGCACTCTTCTTAGGCTAGTCTCAGTGGAGATTTCATGAGAGTTTCATGGCATTAAATATGCTGATGTGTCAGAGGAGAGAGTGAAGAGTTTCATGGGATGCGAGAGGAGTTTTATCACCATAAAACTCATTTGGCACGGTTTCATAGATTCTGGTCTTGATAACCGTGTGATGAAATCCTGCACTGAGACTGGCCTTACCCCAAAAGAAAGTACTGAGTGCAACGTTGGACAGTTGAATTTTGCTTCTTTATGTTTGTTTTATTTACTTCAAATACTCCGGTAGGTAGCATTATGTATGGTCAAACGCAGCTCAAACAAGAAAAACAAAAAAGGAAAAGGTAACATGTATGGTCCATTTCGAAATATGTATTGTACTGCCAAAAACCATAAGAAAGCCCCCAACGCCATCAAATACATATTTGTGATGACAGATCCATAGAACTTAGTCAATTTTCAATAGTTTTTTTCATCTCTTCTCATCCCAGTGAACCAAACGCTCCATAAATTTCAAGATGTATAAATCTCATTGCTTTATTCCTTAAAAAAATACCAATTAAACAAAAACATTGCTACACTTAAGGCAACTTTAATACTCCATAAATGACTTAGAAAAGTATATGATTCGGATGCAAGTTCAGCTTGTCTCTCATGGAAACCTCTAGATTGCCACGCAATAATCTTGACAAGCTTGATGGCTAGTCTTAGTGCACAGTTTTATTGTATAGTTACCAAGACTACAAACTAGTTAACTAAGCCGAGTGAGTTTCATGTAGATGAAACTCCTTTCACATCCCATGAAACTCTCCCTTCTCCCTCCTCATGATAACCTTACCACATCAGCAAATTTAATGTAAAAAAACTCCTCATGAAAGTTCCATGGAGATTGGCCTAATACAACAAATTATGTTATCTTTTTGGGTCACTTGGCTAACATTGTTTGCTAAAATTTAGAATGTGACGCTAGTAATTACAAGCACATGCTATGAAAAGCCTTATTGTTTCCCTGTATCCCTTTGTTTTAGAGTTCAATTCTTTACTAATACTATTAATTAACACATCCTGAATTTTAAATACATGATGTTTATGATAAGATAATTATATTTTTAAACATATGATATTAAAAAATGCTAATTAGTTAAAAAATAAACTAACTAATTTATTATAAACATCAAGTTACACAAAAAAGTTGAACAAATTTAAAGCAAAATGACTCACCAGTATGTACATTGGTTCATTTTATTTTGTTCATAGCGGAAGATACATAGCACGAGGGAATGAACATCAATTGACGGTGTGGTCAGAGCGGGGTGGCTGTAGCAGCATGGGACGACGAGGCTCCCTCACTGTTAGAGACCCGCACGACTGGACACGACTGCCTCCTCCGATCCAGTCTCTCTGCTCTTCCTCCTCCCCTGCGCCGGCGCGGCGCGAGGCAGGCCGGCCGGGAGCGGGAGCGGGAGCGAGAGCGAGAGCGATAACCCCCGCATCAATTCCACGCCTCAGCTTGGCGCCGTCGCCTCCCCCTCTCAGTCCCTCACCTCGATGGACTCGCTAGCCGCCGCCTGCCTCTGCTCCAGGCGCCGCCGCGTCCGCCGGCTCCTCCTGGCCGCCGCGGCGGCCACCGCCGGGTACGGCGTGTACCGCCTCTACCGCCACCACCGCCGCCGCATCGTCGCCGCCCTCTCCCTCGCCGACGCCGTCTCCCAGGTCGGTTCCGACCTTGCCGAATTCCTCCGCTCCGACTCCGACCGAGTCCCCCGGAGCCTCCTCCAGCTCTCCAAGCTCGCCGCCTCCGAGCCCGTCTCCTCCGCCGCGTCCTCCCTTTCCGAGTCCCTCGCCTCCGGCGTCCTCCGCGCCATCTCCTCTCACAAGCAACAATTGCAGCAACAGCAGCAGCAAAACCCCCAAACCCCGCTCCAAGATCGGATCTTGGACCGCCTCCTCTCCCCTGAAGGCGCCGGATTCGCCTCCGCCGTCGTCGGAAGCTTCGCCAGGAACCTCGTATTGTCCTCCTGCGACGCCCGCACCGGCACCGCGGAGACCGGCGACCGCGAGGAGCCGCGGTGGCTGGCCGCGCTCTGCAGCGCCACGGGCAAGGAGGCCGCCGCGGACCTCGTCCGGGTCTTCGTCAGCACCGCGGTCACCGCCTACCTCGAACGCACAGCAGCTGTGCGCAACGACGGCCAGCCGCTCGCTGGCCTCTCCGACCCAAGGCACGAGGCCAAGGTCAAGGACCTGGCCGTCTCCGTCTGCAATGGCGCAGTCGAGACCTTCCTCAGGACGTCGCGGCAGCTGGCCAAGGAGGCCTCTGTTGCTCGCATTGAGGTGGCAGAAATGGAGTTGGTAGCACACAATTCAGACACCAACTGCGTGATCCGGAAGGTGTCAAGTACGCTGGCCGTGCCGAGCAACAGGAGGTTCGTTCTGGATGTCACAGGCAGGGTCACAGCGGAAACTGTCCGGTCGTTCCTCGACTTCCTAGCACAGCGGATGTCTGATGGGGCCAGGAAGAGCATTGTCATCGCCCGTGATGAGGTGGCCGAGAGGGGACTAGTTGCTGTCAAGTACCTCAGTGCTAAGTCCATGGCCATCTTTACCATCTCCCTGGCATTGTGCATGCATATTTTGATGGGAACAAGGTTCCTGTTGCCGGCCTAGCTACCGGCTGGGTGGGAGCTGGAATTCCATTTCAGGTGATACTGCTTCTCCTGATTGCAGTTGCAGAGTAAATTATGTAGATTGCAAATTGATCTTATACTACTAGTTGTCTTTGTGTGTTGGTGATTGTGTGAAAGTTTGTAAGCTAGAAACCAGTGGGGTCTGTAGTTGGTGGCTGTTTTTTTACGATTGTTTGGTTGGTTGAAGGAAGTATATATGCAGCTAAATGACACTAGCCAATTCGGCAATGTCATTGTGAGGTTTGACACCTGTAGTGTTGCTTCCTAGTAGCTTTGGCTAGCTTGCTGTGCTGGTTGTTTTTGGTTCTTAAGCTGTCAATCAGTGTAAAACAACCAGACACGGTGGCAGGAGCTGGAAACTTGACTGCTTACACTTGAAATTCTCTCTTTTGTATGCTTTGTATTGAAGTGGAAGATGAAGCTAATAGAGAAGTTTGAGTTGATTTGGCATTTCCTGGCTTCTTTAGCATGCCCCTCTTGTCTTATTTTCCTTTTCTTTTCTGAACTTACTGAATTCAGCTCTAACCTGGCCTGTACCCTGTGACTGCACACGACATACTTGCCTTATTTTTCAGTTTTTTAAATTTACATGGATGATATGTCTTTTTTTTATCTCAGACATACTGTTAGAGTATTTTTGTTACTACCTCCGTTCCAAATTGTTGACTTTTTCTCACAACATTTGACCATTCGTCTTATTCAAGAATTATATAAATACCACTTATTTTGTTTGTTATTTACTCTTATCATCAATAGTATCTTAAGTATGATTTATTATTTCATTTATTTAGACAAAATTATTGAATAAGACGAATGGTCAAACGTTGCGAGAAAAAGTCAAGAGCGAATAGTAATTTGGAATGGAGGTAGTACTAGTTAAAGTATACCATCTGGTATGTTTTTGGTTGAGTCACAGGGGATACAGATTCAGATGAACTGATTGGGAGTAATCTTTGATTTTTCATATTAATCCTTTCCTTCTCATCCATGTTATGGAGGAACATTTGCACACCTGCAATTCAGCTCAGTGTATGTGAGTGACTCAAATCTAATTACCTAACTAAGGGCTACCTGCCAGGCTCAATCAGGTGCTGCAATAAGATATTACAGCAGTGCGCATTGGCTGCCCTGTATATAACCAGACATTTGCCTTCCTTCTTCCTCAACAGTTTAGCAGCATGAGGCATCTGGGGTAGATAGTAAACTTGGTTTTGGGGGTTGGTGGTCCTGGGAATGGAAAATATCAATGTGTGCACATTTTGTTTGGAATGATGTTCCAATCGTTCTTTGAGCTAAGTTGGGTGGGAGATGAAATTAAAGTTCTTTATAATTGATTACTTGTCCTGATTGTAGCCTCAGAGTAAGTTATGTAGATTGCAAATTAACTTATACTGCTAATTGTCTTTTTGTTTGTTGGTGAAAAGTATGAAAGTGCAACGAAGAAAAGCTAGAAATCTGTGTGATGATAGATGTATATATATGTGCAGCAGCTAAATCACACTGACCAATTTGGCAATGTTTTGAGACCAGTAGTGTTGCTTCCTAGCAGTTGCCACTTGTTTCTTGCAGTTCTTAAGCTGTTTGTCAGTATAAACCAGAAAAAGACCCATCCAGAGTAGCAGGAGCAGAAACCTTCTTTGCTTATGGTTGGCATTTTCTCTTAGGTGTGATTTATACAAAGGTTATCAAGTGAATAGAGGAATTGTGCGCTCATTAGACATTTCCTGGCTTCTTAACGTGCCCTTTTCTGTTCTCTCTTTCCAATTTTCTTTTGTGAACGCAGTATTGTATCCCTATTGAGAAGTTGGTAGACTTAATGAACACACTTGAATGGTGAATTAACATTTCGTATCTACGATGATCTGTGGTGATTAAGTAGCTTTTACTTGGCTATTAACCATTGATCACTACTACAACTTAACATTACAATTAAAGATACATTGTATTGTCTTTCTTTTATCAATACACGTAGCGTGATGAGTTGAACAAATTAAGTTCCCTACCAAAAAAGTAGCTGTTGGGGGTTGAATGCTGCAATAAGTTGTGACAGCAATGCAAAATTTGTTGGCCTATACTCCCTCCGTACTCGTAAAGG
>OAMR01000042.1:1787626-1810090 GCA_900205405.1 Echinochloa crus-galli
ATAACTTTTAAGTTGTTGAGTTTGAAATTGTAAAAGTTATATGAATAGATTTATTTTGAAAAATACTTTCACAAAAGTATACATGTATCACTTTTTGATAAATGTTTTTATAGAAATAAGAAGTCAAAGTTGTGTTTTGAAGACCGTGTCGTTGTCCTAAACGACTTCCTTTACGAGTACGGAGGGAGTATGTATAACCAGACTTGTGCCTTCCTCTCTACTGCTAGCAGAACAAGCAGCATGAGTCATCCACTTTCCAAAACCTCTCTAGAACAAAGATTTAGTTTGTGTACTAACAAGAGGAAGTTGATTTAGAGCAAAGGTTTAGTTTGTGTACTAACAAGAGGAAGTCAGGCAGGGGATATTGCCACTAATAGTCAGCTTTTTTGTCGGGATGTGGGAATGGCTGGTCCCGGGAACGATTTTGTACAATGTGACTCTTGACTGGTTGGGAAGTTATGTGTGCCCTAGTGAAATTCCAGTATGAAAAGCAACCAATAGTAGAACTGCTTTATTCTGAGCATTTTGCATCCCCCCACAGTTTATATCTCAACAGACAGAAGTGAGGCCCACTTTTGTTGCTGTTTTACATGTTGGGGATTGTGGAAAAGGGGTTCCTCTTCAAAAAGTAGCCAAAGTACTGTTATCTATTAGAGTTCACATTTTAGTTTTGCTGTGACCTGGATTATGGGAAAACAGAGGGTGCGAATTGTGAACCACTATTGTACCCATCTACTGTGCTCTGAGTTTTATGCAGAAATTGAAATCTTGCTCCTCCAAAAGAGCTGAACTATACATGCATATCATTTTTTATGAAATTGCTTATTTACCTGCAGCATAATTGTAATGGATCAATATTACTCCCTCCATTTTTATTTGTAAGGCGCGCACGGATATAAGTTTAAATTTTACAATCTTTGACCAATAATTTAGCCAAATAATTTTTAACTTTTATAATGCAAACTTGGTACAGTTGGATTTGCCATCAAAAGTACTCTCTAATGATCGTAAGTTTATAATCATAAACAATATAATATAAGATAAATGAATGATTAAAGTGTAATTTAGAAGACTGTGTCGAGTCATGGCGCGCCTTATGATAGTAAACGGAGTAAGTATTAACTAATAAAAGGTGCGTGTGTATAACCCCTATTTGAAGTGCACCTGTGTCTAAAGCCGGCTGGCTGCCCTATATACCCAGTAAACTAGATCCCCTCATCGTTTTTCTCAGCTGTCACTTGTACAATTTCAAAAGCTTGTAGACTGGTTGGGTTTGGGCTCCTGGATGGATCCAGGATTGTGATACAAGAGGGAATGGACAAGAGAAGAAGCAGCAGGGACCAAGGAATCATGCTGCACGCCTGCTTGCAAGCACCGCTAGCCTGCATCGCCTGCTCAGCAGCTCACCCCTGTCTGCCAGACGCTGCGAAGGGGAGAACAGCAGGACACGTACGCTGCGGTGGCGGTGGCACGATTCTGAGACGTCGAGGGCGGCGACGCAGCCTGCTCCACCAATGGATGTCCCATCTGGTGGCCAACTGCTTCTTGCCGGTGAGTTTCGCATCGCCCTATCCCTTCCCCTCTCCTCTCTTTGTACTGGGGTTCTTAGATATCTTCATGGATCCATCTATGAATATGGTTCTTGATTCGCATGTAGTCTATTTCGATTTGTTGACTCGTTTTTATTAGTGAATCGATATGGGCGCAAGATCTTGAGTGCTTCAGCCCTGCTATTCTTTTGCATGTTCTAGCGTTCTTGAAAAAAGGATGCTGCTCCGGTTCTTCTCAACGCAGCCAGACGAGATATCATGCAGGTCTTGTTAGTTGCAGATGCCATCCGCCCCAACATGCAGGTCCGGTCCATTTTTCTGCTAGTAGCACATGCAAAGCAACTCGCTGGAACAAGTAACAGATGAGTTTTAACATGTTATAGTCTCTACTTTTGTGTCACGATATCATCTTCATATCAACAACATATGAAAATATCAGGGTTCCTTATATTTGATTGTCAACTTCACCTGGAGATGCACCATCTATAGTTCATAGCAATAAATCATAAATTCTTTTGTTTTTCGAATTTCAGTTGAAACCCTTCCAAAGCAGATAAATATCATACTGCAGGTTTAGCTGACTTGTGCACTTAGTACTAGCGGTTCAACTATTGATTGTTGTGCTTTTCCATGTCCTCAACTATGGATTTAACCATGTGCTCTGAATGTTCCAGCAATGGCAAGGTTCACTTCTGGTTCAATAGGTGCTTGCTATATTTTTTTTATAATTTGTAATCTGGCTTCTGAATCTTTTAGTCTGAAGAGTAGCAGAAGGGCATTAGCTGTTGCTACAGTTCTGATGTATGTCTTTAAACCATTGCATACCTACATTGGTAATTGGTTCAGTTTGGTTCAGAAGGGATACTTTTGCTTCTGCAAATTTAATCTTTCTTGCTTACTGTCTTTTGTTTTTACTGAATTGCTCTGGTATACACAGTATACAGAGCACTACATGATCCACTCGGCTGTCACTATTGCTTAATAATGTACCAAATTCTCTTCTTTCTAGATTGTGGCACCGGTTAGAATTGGTGAAGATGAACCCCTACCATCCTGGGACCCTATACCCTATCCATTTGGTAATTGATCTATTCTAAATATGATTAGCACCGGTTTGTTTGGTTAGTTCTTACTGTTCTGGTACACATGTATCGTCATCTTGCGAATGCAGGTGTGATGCATCTGCAAATGAATATATATGTAGTAGTTATACCATTCAAATATTTATGTTTTTTCTAGGTCATTAGCACATCATGTTCATGTTTTTTCTCATGGCTGAATGCAATATCGACCATGCTGCATGCATCCTGGAGGGTCCAGTTTAGTATTCCAGCATATAGGCAGTAAATTATGCAACTACATTCTGGTAAAGAAATTTGAATTATTTTCATGTTGCATCCTGGAGGGTCCTATTTAGTTTACCTGTACTGAAATTTGAGTTATTTTCATGTTGGAGTTCTGTTACTTGCTGTACAATTGGGAGGAGAGGCCATAATTGAAACTTTGTGCATTCAAAGTGAAATTGTTGGGTTCTTATACAGGTAGTTCTTTTCAAAATGAACCGTGCCTTTATTGTGTGTACACAGTACACACAGTGAAGGAGTTGAATACCAAGGCATGGTGTGGCCCAATTATAGTGTAGTTACCCATATCTGTTTAAAAGTTTTCTAAATTATGCTTCAGATTTGGCACCTTGTGATACTCTTTGGCAGACTTTTTTGGATTTGTGTACGCTATGATACTCTTCGGCAAACCTGTTGATATGAATATGTTTGTTTCCTGTGTCAATTGCTATGCATAATTTGAGCACCTAGGTGAGCTGTAATCGAACTTGAATTATATTGTATAGATTCTTGCTGTACACTTGTGGTGCTGGAATGTTCTTTCTCGGTGCTGGAATGTTCTTTCTCAGACGTGAAAAGCTCATGTCTCGAAGCCGATACAGATTTTTGCTATCAGTACCAATATTTCATGTTTTAAGCTTGATCTTATTTAGCTGAATGGGCCAAAGGTTCTGAGTATATCTGCATGATGTTAGTTTCTCAACACTGCAACGATCCCTGGGCTAACCGAATAAGAACAGAGAAGGGAGGGGGATTAATGCCGGCAAGGAGGAATTAACCCCCATATGGTTTGGGTGGCAGCAAGGCAATCCACCCTACCTCAGACCAGTAATAAATCAGCCTCTGGATTGTATCCACTTGAACCGAACGAAAGCCTAGGTGAACTCCCCGCGGTGAAATAGGTACCGGGGCCCGTTTCCATCTTGATTCGGGCTGTTTGGGAAAACATAAGGCTTCGTTTGGAAGTAGATATTGAAGAACTTGGCATTGAATTGGTCTAGAATACCAATGCTGAGGGGAATTGGAAATGAACTCCAATACCAATGCCATTGTTTGGATGTGCAAGTAGTTGACAGTTGGAATCAAAGGAGAGAACCAATTCTAATTCATGTTTGGATGTACAAACGTGGAATTATAGTGTGGGTTGTCTACAATGGTGTAAATACATTGCAATCTATATTTTATAGCTTGCATATTTATTGGATGATTATATATATATATTACTTTACATAAAAAACATGATAATATTAAAAAATAATAGAAGAAACTGCAATAATATGATAAAAAAGAAAAAATTGATGACAGCAACAAGCACAATTACAAAAAAAACATCAGTGCCCAACATTGAGTAACAACTCGCTCCAGACGACACCAACAACAACAGTCAATTGCACAGGACAATCAACTACTGACAACTACGGAGCAGCTAAACAGGCATCACGCGCAGCAACGTTGCCAGGCGAAATCACAAATCAGAGAGGCATCAGGCTATGAGGAACAGCCTGGGAACAAAAGACAGGAATAAGGAGCCAACAAGGCTGAACACCAACATAGCAGCACCAGCGATTCAGGAGGTCGTTGCCTACGGTAGCGAGGACTCGAGATCAGGAAACTATTCGTCGTTATTAGCTTATGTCTTCCGTTATTTTCTTCTCAGTCAGCGGCCAAGATCAAGTGAAAGATGAGTTGACTTGCTTGTTTGATTATTTTAACTGCATCGGCTGCAAACAAAGTTAAGACTAGATAGTGATTATTTTATATGGTCAGCTATTTGAAAATTAGAATAATGATGGCACAAATTATATAACCTCCGTATTGATTTTTTCCCTCCAAACGTAGGAAAACTCCACATCATTTCATTAAAGAAGAAGATTGAAGAAAAAAACAAGGCCACACAATACCACTGACACCACTAACTTAAGGGCTGCAGTGTGTCATACAGCCTGCAACCTGTATGTTGCAAGCCATGGAAAAAACTAAGAACATATAGAGGCACCCAAGACTTACAGACCCTGTAGCAAGTGGCAAAATTCAGATAGACCCAATGAAGAATGCATTATAAGCCGATTATTTATACTAGTATAAACACCTGAACCCGAGAGATATTCAAGTGCCACTACATCTAATGGTTCCAAGGCTTGCACATACTCTTCAAGTGTGACTGAAACTTCAAGTGTGCTGAAATTATTGTATAGATAATAAAGTTCACACACTCGGATTTTGTATGATCATGATGTGATAAACTCTGATTTTCCCCACACTACTGCTGAACCACAAGTCCTATGACCCTGTTTCAGAAAACTGCATCTCTAACAGAGTAGCTAGAATGGTTCCCATAAAAAGTGCAATGTAATTATTAATTAGCCAAGTGCAACTACTTAGTGTTGCTTTTCTTTCTGTATCCAAGGTAATTAAGGCTAGCAAATCTATTTTGGCCACTTGGTTAGGGTTTCAATCCAAATGTTGTAGCAGTGAGAAGGGAAAAGGGGGAGGCGGAGACAAGGGAGGCAGAGGCGAGCTGTGCCGAAGATGGAAATCGGCCGACGCAGAGTCCGGTCGCGGAGACAAGGGAGGCAGAGGCGAGCTGTGCCAAAGATGGAAATCGGCCGACGCAGAGTCCGGTCGCGGCCACCGCGACGGCGACCTCCTGGGGGAGAAGGTCGAGGCGGCCGGCGAGGATAAGGGCGAGGCAGAGATGGGGGCGGCGGGGAAAAGGGCGAGGCGGAGATGGGGACGGCGGAGGAGTACCTGGCGAAGGGAGCCGAGCGCGCAAGGGGACGAGGCCACGAGGGGCAGCCGCCGGCGGAGGCGGCCTCCGTCGTCGCCCGTCGCGAGTCTCCCGCCCGTCTCTTTTTTTTGCGAGGGAAACGAACCGGTATGCGAGGAGGGGAGCGATTCAGGCCAATACAGAGCGGATGGGTTGGGAATTGAGGGCGGGCTCGCAGGAGTAGAGGGAAAAGCCGCGCGGCATTCGGCTCCGTTTTCGTCGCCCAATGCCGAAGCCTTCCAAACATTGGAATTGGGAGCTCACCAATGCCAATTCATGATTCCAGGTCTCAATACCGACTTCCAAACAGAGGCTAATGTGTTTTTTAGGGCAAAATGTAATGTGTTTTGTGAATGGGTGGTGGCATTAGGAATTGACGGGGGCTCATATGTGGCTTCCATGCATCCGTTAAGCAGTGGTTTAGAAACCCACTAAGGCCCACCAACAGCGCGCTTGAAGAAGAAAAGCCCACCAACAAGCAGACGCATCAAGGAAATGAATCAGCGTACGGCGAACAACATTTTCCGTTATCGCGTCGTTAAACCCGACGTAGGGTGGAGAAGTATCCTCGCACCGTAAACATTTTTCATATAAAAATTAAATTAACATATTCAAAGTATTGAATCTTGATTAATACAGAATAAACTAGATCAACATTTTTAAATACTATGTTCAACATTTTCTCAAACTTAATTCAATAATTCGGATAAACTAGATCAATATTTGTGTAGAAATGTTGAAACACTACTTCTAAAATGTTGATATAGTTATTCAAAATGTTGAAATAGCAGTTGATTCTAAAATATACACATAAAATAAAAATATATCTATATTGAATCTTATTTTGTTACATTAATTTTAAGTAACATGGTGGTTTAAAATGATTTGAAAAAGGATTAATGGTTTAGGAGAACATCACATTTAAATGTTGGAACTCGGATTAGATTCTCGTTCATCCTTCCACTCGACTGCTGACACCTGTCCATCAACTCTCCACCCGCGCGATGCGAACCCGCTGCGAACCCAATAGTGAAAAATCCTAACCGTTACACGAATCTCCAACAGTGAAAGTTAGGTTGGTAAAAAAAACTTTCAAAAATCATATAGGTTTGCCGGGAATTGACTTGATGGCTGTGGGCAGCCCGTGGGCAGCCGACAGGGCACCTATCAGCCCATGGGGAGCCAATAACCCTCGTGGGCTGATGCGGCCTAAAGAGTTGCCAGCCCTTCGCACAACACTTGGACGAAAGGCCTGTCACCAACAACGGGCATATCGACTTTCAGATAGTATCGGCCATCTATTTGCCGATATGTCGCCCATAAAAAATGCAAAAAAAAAAATTGGGGTAAAGTTTGAGCAAGAAATTAACATTTGAAAATATAGAAAAATGACTCCAGAATTTATGTTTGAGAAATAAAAAGAAGATGATATTGATAAATCAAACTTTGGCATATAGAATGGTGACTGATAATTTTATAAAAAAAAAATATGAATTGAAGCAAGTATTTCCCGCCCAAGCCGCCCGCTGGAGTTGCTATGGAGCCACTCTCCCGTCCGCCTACGTCCCTCTCTCTCTCTCTCTCTCAAGACAACAGTAGAAACACGGATGGATGGTAACTTGCGAGGAACAAGATGACCGGGGGGATTAGCCAGCAACAGGCCGTATCGGCCTATCGGCCCGGCAACAGATGGCGGCCTGTTTGTTTGGATAGTACTGATATGTGCTGAGAGAAAAATACTGGTGGCTGGTGGTTGGTGCTGATTTCTGTTGAGAAAAAAATACTGCTAGCTGGTAGCTGATAAGCCAAATAGGTGCTTCAACTGGCGACATCTCACTTGGAAAGACGAATGCAGACGTTGCTCAGCATGCCAGCCTTTGTGGCACCGATTGTCGCCTATCGGTTTTCCAAGGCTGATAGGTGTCCTCTCGGCTACCCACGTGCTAATTAGGATCTATTTCTGCAATTCATGAGTTCTAGCACATATTCTAGCTAGCAATTATTCATTAGAATAATATTATTTTTTATAAAAGTTGGTTGATTAGGACAAGCCAAGACTCATCTCCAAATGTAGGAAAGCATATATAGCTAACCAAATCAAGCACATACTCCCTCCATTTTAAAAATAAGATGTTCATGAACGCACGTGCGGCACGCACGTTTATTGATGACACATATGTACTAAAACAATATCACTTGAGTGGACCATGATAAACAGACCAGTCGTGTGAAGCGTTTTTAAAAATACTTTATATTCGCTCTCTTATATATAGAGACCTTTAGATATTCTCAAATGTAGATGCACATTCTTTGAGATAGTTGGTCTTTATTTATATGGAAAAGACTATCCAATCTATTGTTTATTAGCAATACGGGATAATTGTCTATAGACGTGGTTACAAATGTGGGTATATCATGAGCAGGTGGGTCCGCGTGGGTATGTGTAGAGTCTTAGGTGAAAAAAGTTTTACATTTTGCACTGTTTTCCCACATTTTCCCACGTCGTACAACCCGACAGGTGGGTCCTCTGTGAGGGGCGGGTGTGCGTGTGTATATAGAGCTTTAGCAATTCTCAAATTTAGAGGCACATTATTTTTTGAGTTAGTTGGTCTTTATTTATATGGAGAAAAACTCTTCAATCTTTTGTCTATTAGCAATACGGGATAATTGTGTGCACGTAGGGAGTTAGGAGCCCACCTGGCCGGAGGTGGGTACGCGCGGGACGTTGGGTGAAAAAAGTTTTGCGGAGAATGAACTAAAAGCGCCTGGAACATTAAGTTTTTCCCACCTTTCCCATGTCCCCCACCCCAAAAAAATCTGACAGGTGGGGCCTCTGTGAGAGGGTGGGGGTGGATTTTTTTGGTAGAAAACGTTTTCAATTCTCTAGGATCCTTTTAGTATAGATTAGAATAACTTACAAGTTTTCTAACTTTGACCAAAATTAATAGAGAAATCCAATATAGAATGCACAGCATGAAATCAATCTAAGTGAATCCATAATGAGATTAATATAGCATGATTGTATAATTATTTAATATTGTAGATGCCAAGTATATTTTTCTATAAATTTAGTTTTAAACAAGTTTAACATATGAACTAAAAGTATCTTTTCTTAGGACGGGGATCAGGTCATGTCCATCCACGGAAATTAGCTGAGAAAAGTAGAGAATCACACCTTAAAAAGCATAATTTTTCAGTAAGGGGCTGTTTGGATCCTCCACTAAAATTTAATCCCGTCACATTAAATGTAAAGATGTTAATTAAAGGTATTAAATATAGATTAAATAAAAAATCTATTACATAAACAAAAACTAATTTACAAGATGAATCTATTAAGCCTAATTAGTTTATGATTAAACAATATAATATTACAGTAAACATGTGATAATCATATACTAATTATATGTTAATTATACTCGTTAGATTGGTCTTGTGAAATAACCATAACTTATACAATTAATTTTATAATTAATTTATACTTAATATTTCTAATTATTATTTATTTAATATACTAAACTTTAGCCCCTTTAATTTAGCCTTAATATTTCTAATTATTATTTATTTAATATACTAAGCTTTAATCTGTCGATCCAAACACCCCTGATAATAGCGGGAAGAAGCTAGCTAGCGGACTCATTAGCTTATTCCAATTCACCGTCCCTGTTTGCGCGGTGACATCATATCGTCGCCGTGCTCATTCATTCACCCATCACGCCAATTGCCTGGCCCGGGCCCGGCGGTCGGTGCTGCCGCGCCGCGGCCGTGGGCCCGCGGCCTTTGCCGGTCAAGTCAACTTTGGCTGACGAGCGCGCACGTGGGGGGCTAGTGGGGGCCACGGCCCCCCTAACATCCCAAAAAGATTTTAACCCTCCCTCCTCACGAGCAGTTCAGCGAGTGTGCACCAGGCAACAGGCTTAATCTCTGCCCCAAACAGCCTAATGCCTTATTTAGATCTCAAATTCCACCCCAAAGTTCATTATGTAAAAAGAAGATTTTCATCACATCAAAATATCAGCATATGCATGTAGTACTAAATGTAGATGAAATTAAAAACTAATTGCATAGTTTCATTGTACTCTGCGAGACGAACATTTTTAGCCTAATTAATCAATTTTTGGACAATTTTATACACATACAAACGAAATGCTACAGTGGCGTACGCACCCAAAAAGCTAAAGTTTGGATCCCAAATCTAAATTTGAGAGCTAAACAAGGGCCAAGAGTGAGAGAGCCCTTTAGTCACTGTTCACTGTAGAATATTTTCTGGTTCCGCCATTGGCCGCATCGCCTCCTCTTCACCTCGAGGCAGTCGTAGTCGTAGTCGTAGGAGGTGCCCGTCGCGTGTAACTCAATTCACCCGTGCCCGGCTGCCTCTTCCTACCCGTTGCATGCTCAGGTTTAAATAAAGCTTTGAAATTTTAAAATTACTTGTTCCTACGGAGTTGAAGAGAAAGTGTTCCAGAATCCAAATGGACACGAAACTGATGAGTTCAATTTAGGCCAGTCTCAGTGCAGCATTTCATCGCACAGTTACCTAGACCAGAAACTAGGTAACTGTGCCAGATGAGTTTCATGGTGATGAAACTCCTCTCACATCCCATGAAACTCTCCACTCTCTCCTCTGCCACGTCAGCACATTAAATGCCATGAAACTCCAATGAAACCCCCACTAAGACTGGCCTTATATGATCGAATCGAGAAAAGGCAAACAACTTACTCCATAATAGTATATAATTATATAAGTTAGTATTAAGTATATATGAAGCTGCGGTTGGCATGCCGTTTGGTAGTAGTACTCTTTGTTTACCAAATTACCTTAAAGCTAGCTAATAAGGTACGAGGAGACCGGCCAATATAGCAATACTAGAGACTGTAAACTTTATTTTCTAGTATAAAAAGGCATGTTCCCGCGCTCCATCGCCAACGACGACCGCCGCTCCGGCAGCCGTTTGATATATCTGTTGGTTCGATCGGACGACGATGAGAAGCTCCCCGCCGGCCGAGTATGCGTACGTCTAGATGTCGTCGGCGTCGGCCCAAGCCAAGCACTCCTGGTGCATCTGCCCCAGCGTCCGCCCGCTGCTTCTCCCCTCGTCTCCTCGGCCGGCGTGCTGCTGCGCCGCCGCCGCCGCCGCATTGGTGCCACGAGGACCAGCAGCACCCGTGCCATTGCCGCCGCCTCCTTGGTGATAGCTGCTGGCATGGGCGGTGGGCACCGGTGGAGGCGATGCAGCAGGTCCCGTGAGTTGCTGCACGACGGCGCGGAACTGGGCGGGGTGGACGACGTACACCGCCGTGGCCGCGGGGTCCCGGTGCCTCCAGTGCGGCACCGGCGGCGGCTTCCCTGGCTGGCCGCCGCCGCCGCCGGAGGAGGCGTCCGCCTTGCCGGTACTGCTGCTGCCGCCGCCACTCTTCATCAAAGGCCAAGCTATGGTCAGCGACGACGAGTCAAGCTAGAAAGTGGCTTGCTTCGATTTGGGTCGGCTGCGGTGCGCGCGCGGCTATTTATAGGTAAGCATCGACGGCCGCGGCGACGGAGGAGCAAACAGCCGGGCACAGACGGCGGTGTCGTCATCGTGGCCGTAAGCGTGATGTGATGGTGGCGATCGATTCGGTCATGGACGGACGGGATGGACTCCACAACTCTGTTACAGGTCATTATCAGTACAAGTAGTAAAACACGAACTGCTGACGACCTACAGTTAGTATAAGTTAGTATTATCATTACAGGTCATATAAGTTAGTATTAAGTATAATCAAATTTAATATTTTTTTAAATTCATTAATAAAACAAGTCACCGTAAAAATAAAATAATTTTTACAAAATTTTAAATAAGACAAACAGTCAAAGTTATAGTTAAAAAATCAAACGACCTACAGTTTAAAACGGAGGGAGTACTTACTGCCGAGCGGGGGAGATAGTGAGATCCACCGCAAAACGTGATATCTCGTAGAGTAATAAAGCGCGGTAATGCAAGATTCGTTCTCTTTTCCGTCGCTAAAAGCCCCGCCACTCTGTTATGTCACGAAATTAAAAATTGTGACGATAGATTCCAGCTTCTTTCCGCGCGCATTCCGTCCCATATGCTTTGGGTTGTAGCCAGAGCATGATCACGTAATCCCACCGTCACTGCCTTTCTATCGTTGAGCACTTGAGCAGTTGTCTCAGCTCCCCGATCACCTGCATGCAACTGGCCGGAGCAGCGCGCGAGGTCGTGCGGGTTGTTCGTACTTGCGACGACCTCGAAGTGCAGGATTTTTGCTGAGCTCAGGCAAACCCCATTGGAAACCAAAAGTGTCTCGCCCCCCAGCGAGGTACAGGTGCTACGGTATCTAGTATAGCGCAGTAGTCCACGGAAGCGGCGCGAGGTACGTCTCCAGTCCACCATCTCATGCACCGGCGCCACTCCGCCCCGGGTGCCGCGCGCTTCTACATACCGGCCGGCCGGAGCTCCTATTTTTATACACGCCACACCGCCGTACCTCATCAACAGACCCCAATTACCCAATATTGGACCAGTGCTATGCGCCGCGTGCCTACACGTACGCTTGGCCGTGGAATCAGAGGAGCGAGGGTCGCTCTGCCGCATGCAACGGCCTTCTCCTTGTTGGATGCTGCGGTCCCGGAGGATGGCCAAAACGTCGCTGGGCTCTGGATGGCGTTCACCGTGGGAGCAAACCTGAAAGCGAGCAAGTGATCGAGCAACGATGGCACGGGATCCACAGCGGAAAAAGGAGTCTTCCAGACAAGACTAACTACGACAAAGGCTGTGTTTAGTTACCCAAACTTCCCAAAAATTTTCTCTCCAAACTTCACTATTCACCTATCACATCAAATCACATCAAATCTCTCTCCTCATGCATGGAGCATCAAACATAGGTAAATAAAAAAAACTAATTACATGGTTTTGATGTACACGATAAGACGAATTTTTTGAGCCTAGTTAGGTCATGGTAGGACAATGTTTACCACAAACAAACGAAAAATGCTACAGTGCGCTACAGTGTCTGATGTGACTTTTTCCCAAATTTTCCCATACACTTTTTGGAACTGAACACAGCCAAAGATTTGTAACATGTACCAGATCGAGAACATGCTGCTTGTGCCTTGTTCCAGGCCACCTAAGCATGCATGCGTGGCAAAACCAATCCATGCTGGACACATCTGCCCACTCAGCAATGCCGCTCGATCTGTGCGTGAAATTGACTGTGCGTGAAATTGAGATACGGTTGCTATTAAATAAGGCGTGACATAGGATAAAACATGAGGTGACAAGTAAATTAACGAAGAAAGAGGAGAAAACTAGGGCCCCTTTGGCAGGGCTCCAGCTCCTCCAAAAACAACTCCTGTTATGGCTCTAACTAGTGGAGCAGCTTCTATGGTAGAGTTGAAGCCGTTTTAGAAATGTGTTTGGTAAAACAGCTTCTCATATATTTTTATGAATGGAGTAGAAATGTTAATTGTCCAATATACCCATGCTTGTTGTGCCAAGCATCTGTGTGCTCATTGCTCGGCTCCCTATGGCTCCCCTTGCTACAGTACAGCAAATACATGGATGTGGTGATCTCTTGTGGCTCCCCAGCATCTGACAAAAATGCAGTATGTTGGTGTGCATGATGATATGGCATTAGCAAAGAGCACATGAGAGATCACATATGCACCTAATGGGATCATCAGAGCCTCACATTGTCATCTTATTTTTCACTGAAATTGTTCCCAAACTACTGATATACCATTCACTGTATGGTGTACAATAGAACAACTATGTTCAGGTAGCAAGTATTAAAAAAATATGTTCATGCAGGAAGTATAAAAAAATGAGTTCAGGCAGCAGAAAGAAGGTACAGATTCAGGTTCAGATGAGCACAGGTTCAGATAAGCAGTTGTGGAAAACTGAAACCACATGACTGGATTAAATCTGGACAGATAACGGTTCCAGAATTGCAAAGCATGAATACATGCTGAAGACAGATAGTTTGAACCAATGTTTCTCAAGACAATTTGCAGGGACATATTCCCAGAAAGCAATTTCTGCACGAATGCAAACCACGTCACACAACAATGCAAATTGCAAGAACGAATTATTCAACCAACAGAACGATCAAACAAACCTCAAGGAATCAACAACAGAGGCATTCCAGAATTTGATCTGTTGGGTTACTACTCCATTCCTTAACACTGATAGAGAGACAGTTTGAAATGCAGGACCAACAAAGAACAGATGGACCTCGCGTTCAGGGATGGTCCAGTCCAGCAGAGATGGGGCGACAATGTCAGCGTCGACGCCTTGCTCCAGGTGCTCCCGGAACGTGTACCCCGTCTCGGCGGGGGACCAAGAACGCCACCGCGTCCCGGCTGACGCCCGAGACGGAGTGCGAGAGGTTCAGCGTGAACTCCCTCAGGGGCACCCGCACGTCGATGCGGCAGTATCCCACGCCGCCGTAGAGCCCGTCCGACGGCCTCTCCGTGACCTGCTCCATGGCGCAGACCACGGAGCAGCTCCCGACCGCGGCTCCCGTACCGCTGTCGAGCAGCGCCACCACGACGCCGCAGCCGAGGATGAACAACTAGAAAGCCAGAGGTGGGGTCGCTCCTGGCCACCGAACGGGCGGATCGGCCGTCGACTCGCCGGATCCGCCGGGGGTCCCATCGGCGTGGCCATCAGGACGCGCCCCCCGCCGGCTAGCCATGCGCCGTCGCCGGCGCGTTTCTTGGCAGGCGAGGGAGAGAGACGAGGGTTGAGGGAATGGCAATTTTTGTGTAAATTCTTCAAACATTTGGGGTAATTTGGTAATCAGACACGGGGAGGTGGGGAGGAGCCGGGCGGAGCATGTTTTTTTCAGCTCCACGCGTGTAGTACAAACCAGCGACCAGCTACTCGTCCGCTCCTTGTGTGGAGCTGTTTTCTGACAGACCGTTTGGTACAGCTTCGGCTGAATCTGGTATTGGAGCTGTACCAAAGGAGCCCTAGATCTTGCATGCAACATGATTTCTACACAACGTCCAAGACAATGAGAGAGTAACGGCATTTAATTTAAGTTTAGAACACTAGTGTCTGCTTTGGAAGGCTAGTGTTTAGTTTCTTACTTATGTGAATACTATGAAAACTAGTAGTAATATTTTGGGTTGGGACTGCCCTAATAAAACAAGTGGACTCTATTTAGTGTAGTAAAAGTAAACTTATTTTTCTGAAAACGTTAATGTCTATCTCAAGGGCCCTGTTTAGTTCCCGGTCAAATCATCAAACTTTCAAAAATTCTCTCTCCAAACTTCACTATTCACCTATCACATCAAATCTCTCTCCTCATGTATGGAGTACTAAACGCAAAAAAACTAGTTGCATGGTTTTGATGTACACGACGAGACGAATCTTTTGAGCCTAGTTAGGTCATGGTAGGATAATGTTTACCACAAACAAACAAAAAGTGCTACAGTATCCGATGTGACTTTTTCACTTCACTTTTCACCTTTTCTCAGGAACTAAACACCCCCAAGGTCCAGAGATCATTACATAAGGCTAATTCCAGTGATAGTTTCATATTGATGTTTCAAGGATGGTTACATCTGCAAAAAGAAAATTCAACGATGTGAAAACATCCCTCTAATGCATAATTTAATTGTTGTTTTATACGAACCATACTCATTCATTGTCAGTATCCGAGTCAGAAGAGTTTCATCTAGTTGAAACTGGTTTCTTCTCTCTCACCTTAAATTTTCTACCAACTCACCGTATTAACTAAAGATTGGTTCATTCATTCATGTGATGGCAGCGTGTCGTTTGATGTTGTTTTCTCCCTAGAGACGTCGCATTGAGAGCATCACTAAGTACCGGCTGCAGGAGGTCAGTGTCTTTAACGTTGGTTGCTGCACTTTAGGGCTTTGTTGCCACTTCAGTATCCGGTATCTCCAACGACGGACAGTGTCTTAAGGAATCACTTTTCCTGGTTGGTGTCGGACCTTAGGACCGGCAATCCACCTGGGGGTACCCGAGTGGTTGATTTGTAGGCGGGGCGATCGATGAACTAGTGACTTGATGGTACACGTGAGGCACTGATTTAGACAGGTTCGGGCTACCCGGAGGTATAATACCCTACGTCCTGTGTCGGTGGCGTCGTTTGTATTGCTGGGTACTCGGCCGAGCTTCAGGGAGCTTGGGCGAGCGTATGGTTTACAGGATGAGATGCGTCCTCCCCGTTGAGGGTACCCTAGGCCGCTTTATATAGGGTAGCGGGCTAGGGTTTACAAGTCGGCTTCCATCTAAACCTACTTGACTCCGACCAGGACTCTAGTCCGGGTCGGTTACAACTAGAACATCCCTCGATATCCGGACGAGCCGCCCGCCGGGTCGTTGTTTACTTGTCCGTCAAGTCAGGGAGCCCGTATGGGCCGCGTAGGGGTCGCCTCATGGGCCTGTCAGAGGTGGGCCTTGGCCGCCGTAGTCTGGTCTGACAGTGGGCCCAGGGGTACCCATATCCCACAGTTGGAGGTGAGACAGTTACAATGGTATATTCTCGGCTTGTGGTCAAAGTTTGTTCGGTGGTTGAAGTTATTATTTCATCTTCGCTGGATTTGGCTCAAACTCCGGTTCTACGTTCAGACGCATGTGGCGAACCTAGTTCTTTTGGAGCCGACATCACGTAATAAGCCGGAATGCTGCAGAACGATTACATAATCTTTTTGTTAGAGTTTTCCTATTAGTAATTATAGGATGTTTTAGCTATATGTCCTTTTTGGATGTGTTATGACTGAAGCCGGAAATAAACTTTCCATCATCTAATAAAGGGATGACCTAAGGGAAAAATCTATAGCGTTCTCTAATACTCGAGTTTAGGGGTGTGTGTGTGTGCGCGCGCGCGGGGGCGCGTGTGTGGGCGCGCGCGCGCTCTATTCTGGAAGGCCTCTTCTGTTTAGGCAAGCAATCTAGCTAGGTTAGGGTTCGAATGTGGTCATTCAATCTCCTACGAGCCCGTTCCAATCCTGGCTGATTGTGATACCTAGAGAAGTAGAGTGGTGTAGTGGCGCGGTGAGAGGGTGACAGGTATTTGGTAGTGTCTCAAGGCACCAGAGGATGTCATGGCATCGGCTAGTGGCAGCATAGCAGATCTAGCTCAAGGAAGCGCTAGATATTGGAGACATGAGGATGTGATCAAGGCAAGGGCAGTATGCCACAATGGTTAAGGTTGCTGGTGAGCTAAAAAGGAGATGAGAGAACGCTGTGTGTTTAGAAATGAGGCAGAAACTCCAACAAAAGATCCTATTACATCAATAGGCATGGATGGATCTAGCAGGAGTGCCAAGATAAGAGGGTTTCAATTCCTCCTTGTGATAAACTATCCTTTGTTAGGATGATGTCCCGGTTGAAGTACTAATATGATACACCAAATTTCGTGTGAGACCCTAACTCTGTTATTGACAACGTGTTTATACATTGATCTAACAGTTAAAGCACCATATACCACATTTACTAAAGCTCCAAGTTTTGGTGAAATCTTAGGATGCTAAGTTACTATAACAAGCACCTCTTGACTGATATCTGGACCCAACACCAAAAGAAAGAAGAAGAAAAGGAAGAAGAACTCAACGCTCCACAGGACCGAGATCTCCAGATTCATGTGTTGGGGAAGTTCTTCAGACTTCTCCTTCAGCCGCATCGCCTATTCATATCAATGAGCTATGGCCAGCCAACCACTAGCTTTTTCTATTCTTCTTAGGCACAAGCATGAGGTAGAGTGGCGCCAATAACCAGCGAAATGGCCATCAGCTTTGCATCTTCACCTTCCTTCTTTTCTTAAATCCTCTTGGCTCCTGCAACTAAATTGTTTGTGTGCCTACATGTATGCCACTTGTGCAGGGCTTCTCTCCCTTCTCAATCATGCCTGCCTCTCGACAATTAGTGACGGGCAGCAATGACCGATGAAGCCACATTCGACAATTGGTCACCTACTTGCCTAGAAGCTTTATCAATAGTACTAGATGAATCTTGGAGTATGAGTCCAACGCATCTGCTGAAAATCATGTCTCCTTAGATGAAAATGTCAGGAACGTTGGTTTTCTATACGAGTCACTTTACAATATGTTATTAACATGAATAGGTCATACAACCATGACTTGCCCACATAGAGTAACGGTGGAGCATAGTATTATTCCAGACAAGGAGTGAAAACACTTAATTAGACTATTCCATAGGGCGAGATTTTCATGGTACAGAGTGAGAGAGATTTGACTGATGCCTAACCTTCTGCGTTCTTATTGTTTTCAATTGCAATATTTGATATAGTTCACCTAGGCCAAAATGTGTGGAACAAATCCAACCATTGGCCTATAATGCACCTACTTGCCAGAGTTAACAGTACAACACGAAGCCAAACCCAAGCCCATATCATGCTGAACTACTAATTTTCCATCAAGTAGTAAAACAATGTTTATAAAAAAATGGTGCCATGACCCTTACCTTCAACTCAATGTGAACTAATGGAATTATGGATACATTTAATAGTATATAACAATATTAATTTTCTACCGGACTCCAAAAATGAAGTGAGCAATTTTTAAGAAAAATGATTTTTGATAACCTACACAATGTGTACTCGGATAGCTCAATCTTATAAAAATACACTGTACTCTATATTTATTTATACTCATCAAAGCAATTGCATTCACCTCAATGTCTAACATTTGAATTATTGACACATTTAAAAGTATATAATTATATTAATTTTTTAATAGACTCTAAAAATGAAACAAACAACTTTTTAGGAAACCGATCTTTGATAACCTGCACAATTTTTACTCAGATAGATGTAAGTTATAAAAATACACTGCACTATATATTTCTTTATCTCATTGAAAATATCGCATTATTTTCTTTGTCTATGCTACAAAACATCTGATGCTGCAAAAATCGAAGTGTGCAAAGAAAACTCCATGATTAAACGGTAATCTAAAAGGAGATAAATAGCTCCAACTATTTTTATCATTATATTACCTATTTTCTTGTCAAAACCTACTTTACTGTCATAAGCGGTTATGTTTTGTCAACTATAATACTAAATTAAGAGCCCCTAGTATTATGCAACAATAAACTTTATATTATAACTTTATGTAAACTTATTGCTATTCGCAGTTTAGATGTACTGGTTATCCACAATATAACTTTGAACAACGTAGCGTAGCACGCCGACCTGTATAATATACATCTACAAACCGGATTGAAGTGTCACAACCCTTGTGTAACCCAATGTTCACTATATTTGCAACCATGTTATGTCATTATACTAGCTAACTTGTTTCCACCAACACTCTTCTAAAAGAAACATTATGTGGGGTTCTGCTAATTACATCATCTATTTTATCATGTTCTCTTCAAACTACATTGTATAATTAGGGTATCAATTCGTCAAAAACTGGATATCAAGCCAAGTGTCCTCTCAAAACTTAATTTCAGTACAATAGCTCAAATTAAACCTTCATGGCTGAGGAATTGATCCTTTATCCCAGCCCACAAGGCTTATATAGAAAATTTTCCCCCTCATTGTACACCTTTAAAGGTCATTTACTCAATAAGCATTTTTCTAAATATCCAGATTGTGAATCCTCAACCCATATTGATCTTTTGGTTGGTAAAGAATGTTACACTTAACTAATTTATATTTCTTTTTTGGAGAAAACTAATCTATATTTTCTTTTTAGGTTGACCATTTTATCATAGAAATCTTGATCTTTACTCTATTATCTTGAGGATTCTCCTCGGGGCCTAGAAGAATATGAGAGCATATAAACGTAGGTAAATTGGACAACATTGAATGGATGAGCATAATCTCTCCCAGCCGTCAAAACCTTTTTCATTCCAAGCACCTATGCTTATTTTCTAAATTATTTCTTCTACCATTTTCTTATCTTTATTGTTTAATTACCTTTAAATTTATGTGTGTATTTTCAGGGGTGATCGAGCATAGGTACGTGTACTCCCTCCATTCTGAAATAACTGACGTTTAGGACAAGGTTTGAGTCAAACATTGGGAATATAAATCATCAATAGCTTTTAAATTGTTGAGTTTGTAAATATGAAAACTATATGAATATATTTGTCTTGAAAAATACTTTCATAAAAGTATACATATATCACTCTTTGATAAATATTTTTATAATAACAAGAGGTCAAAGTTGTGTTTTGGAGACCGTGTCGCTGTCCTAAACGTCACTTATTTCAGAATGGAGGGAGTATATGAACATATATATTACTTTTTTAAAAAAGAAAAGAACCAACTTTAGAACCAAATAGGTGTGAATATTGAGTATTGTAGCCTTTTATTGAGAATTAAGCAGAAGATTTCTCTCCTTTGAAACTTTTTTTTAAATCCGACTACTTTGCCATATATCTTTAATGGGGTACAGAGATACTCATGACTTTGCAACAAGGTAGCAACTAGCTAGCAAGCTCATATATACATGTACAAATATGCTATTCCAACCAATCATTCTTCCGGCGCTTAATCGTTGGATACTTGGATCCCAGTGTGTTCTGATTCTGAGCATCTAAAAACTAGTCGTCGGAGTTTGCCCAGGCCATGCACTCCTGCTGCATCTGCCCCAGCGTCCTCCCGCTGCTTGCGCCAGCGCCTTGCTGCTGCGCCGCCGTATTGGTACAGGTACCCGCAGCGGCGTGGTGCGGCCCCTCCGGTGCCGTGGTGCCACCGCCGCTTTGATGACCGACGACCGTGAGTTGCTGGACGACGGTGCGGAACTGGGTGGGGTGGACGACGTACACCGCCGTGTCCGCGGGGTCCCGGCGCCTCCAGTGCGGCCTCCTCGCCGGCGTGGCGCCGCCGCCGCACTACCAGAATGATCGACATTTGCACCGGGTGGGAACGGCATTTAGCACCGGGTTTCCCACCCGGTGCCACTAATCCGAGGCTAAAGGGGTAACCCTTTAGCACCGGGTTCAATAACCGGTGCTAAAGGGTCCCTTTAGCACCGGTTGCAGCCAGCAACCGGTGCTAAAGTGCCTGCCCCCGCAGCGCCTTTAGCAGGGCCTTTAGCACCGGTTGCTGTCCACAACCGGTGCTAAAGGCCCCGGATTTCTTTTTTTTTTGCTTTTTTCAGTAGCCATACATGCACGTTTATATATACGTATATATTCTAATACGTGTATTCTAATATGTATTCGGCCGACTCTATATTCATATTAGTTGTATATCAAATAGAAGACATATATATTACAAATATAAGACATATATATTACAAAATATATATCGCACTCGAGTTATTGTTTAAACTGTATTTACAACTTAGGATGTTGCATGACTTTTTGAGCTGTCCGGCACGTCCTCCAATCTTGCGACGTGGTATTCTCCTCGGGGATTGACGACCTCGTCCCAGAGCCATCCGACGAGCTGTTCTGAAATTGCGTCGATTCTTTCTTTCTCTAGACACTCTTCCTTCAGCTTCACCATCTATAATTTACAAATGAGTGAAAGATATTGGCACCGCCAAATTGGAGACAATAATTGTGCACTTAATAATAATGGAAATGTGTACATACCATGATATCATGCTGTGTAATCTTTTTTTGCCCCCAATTCCACATGTAATTGCAAACATAGTATGCACATAAATTGTTTCCCGGCCCCTGTTTGGCACACTGTCGACAAAAAGAAATTAAGTAAAATTCATATAATATATTAGCCGAGGTCTACATGTACAAATTACTTGCTTACCGGAAAGCCAATGTTCCATTTCAGTGTTTCATGGTCAATACCAGGGTGATCTTTACGAAATTGAACCCACACCCTGCGAACAAAAAAATTGAGTTAAGTCATTGCGAGTGTAAGGGGTGAATTAATTAGGGGAAAATATACATCAACTTGTCATCATGTCACTGATGTTCTGTAGTTTCCATTTTGGAGTGTGCAACGAATCAAAGACGTTGACGACACCCCGGTCAGGGCACAATATGAGTAGGAGCCAGTGGAATCTGTGTACATGTATACATTATAATCAGAAATGAAATAGTACAAAGACAGTATAAGAAGAAGCGTGTGTATGTACTCACTCGATGTTGTACGGTATTAGTATGGACTCGCAATAATGTTGTTTGTCAATATACTTGTATAGGTTTCCATATGTAGGTTGATGGAGGTTTTCTACTTGGTTATGGTACTAACGAACATGCCTATCGGGTTTTCAACAAAGCCTCCGGTTGTGTTGAGATCACGGTAGACGTGAAATTTGATGAATCAAACGGCTCTCAAGTAGAGCAAGTTGTAAATGACCTTGTAGATGAAGAACCGCCAAGTCAAGCAATTAAGAAGCTAAGTCTTGGAGAAGTGAAACCTCAAGAATCTCAAGAGGATGATGAAGAGCAAGACCAAGTCTCGGAAACCATGTTCAATCATGATCCGTCATCATCAACAAGTGTCGTACCTCCAAATTCCTCACAAGATCAAGATCAAGCTCATGGTGACGATCATGATCATGACCTAGATCAAGGGGGAGTTCAAAGTAATGACACTCAAGATGAAGAGTCTCACAATGAAGGTGATGATGATGGACCCATCCAACGACAATCAACATTTCCACATCCAAGAGTTCATCAAAGCGTTCAACGGGATCACCCCGTTGACAATATCCTTGGAAGCATTCAAAGAGGGGTAACTACTCGTTCACGCTTAGCAAACTTTTGTGGATTTTACTCGTTTGTCTCCTCTTTGGAACCTCTCAAGGTAGAAGAAGCTCTTGGTGATGCGGATTGGGTCATTGCCATGCAAGACTGAATGAACCAACCTAGGTGAGTTGATGGATGCG
>OAMR01000042.1:1826917-1866337 GCA_900205405.1 Echinochloa crus-galli
GCCAGCTCGACGAACACGGGTGCAAGGTGGAGATCGAGGGCGACGTCCTCACGATCCATGATCAAGAGCGTCGCCTCCTCGCCAAGGTGAAGCGCTCACGGAACCGGCTGTTCCTGCTCGACCTGAAGATCGAGCAGCCGGTGTGCCTGGCGGCGCAGCGCACGGAGGAGCCATGGCTGTGGCATGCCCGGTTTGGGCATCTCAGCTTCGACGCGCTGGGGAGGATGGAGAAGATGGTGCACGGCCTTCCGCGCATGAAGCACGCCGGCGAGCTGTGCGACAGCTGCCTGGCGGGGAAGCAGAGGCGGCATCCGTTCCCCAAGGCGGAAGTTCAGAGCAGAGGACGTCCTCGAGCTCATCCACGGCGATCTCTGCAGCCCTATCACGCTAGCTACGCACAGCGGGCGGCGCTACTTCCTATTGACAAGAATACTCATACCAACAAGTTGCAACTTCTTTTCCGCAAGCTCATCTCGAAAGAACTCCGGGGTTAAGCGTGCTTGGCCCGGAGCAATTTCAGGATGGGTGACCGATCGGGAAGTCGTTCCCGGGTGCGCATGAGTGAGGACAAAGTACGCAGAAAAGACGGGTGTTGGTCTGTGAGGGCAGTCTTGCGGTCCTATATAGCAGCCAGGCGTAGGCGTGCCTGGCCTCGGGGAGGCGGGACGTTACACTGACCCTGAGGAATTTGCGAGGAATGTGATGATTTGAACATCACCAATCCTGAAGTTGGGGTATTGCTTTGGTATTTGTAATTTTCCATCATTGTTATATGAATATTTCTGCACTGCAATTCTTTTGTTTAAATATTAGTTGTACGTTACTTTCTGCAATTTTATTTAATTTTGACATAGTCTTTTGTTTGATGTGCAGCCTGCAATATTCGCTTCCACCCATGGCTAGTTTTATGGAATATATTTTTATCTCACACATGATGCTCCGAAGGGCAGCGTATAGAGAAAAGAAATCAAATGGCAGCTTTTGACACAATGGTCAGTATTCATTGCCATTTTCTTTCTTTTCTGTAGCTATGGCCAATCTGCAATGCAGCATTGTCAATCAATGATGACAAAAGAAAAACCAAAAAAGGATAAGACTAGCTTTGCATGGTAATGCATAATTTTAGATATCATACCATTAGGTAAGAATTAATCTAACATTCCTATATGTTGTTCTCATCTGCAGTAGGGAGATCACCTTTTATATATATTGACTCTTTGCAAAAGTAAAGAATCCTTGCATCGAGATTATAAAGAGGCTTGGGTGCATCCTAAGGGAAATCTTTAGTATTGTTCCTTTTCTGATGTTTCAATGGTTCTGATAAAGGATGTATATGTTCATAGTTGCATGAATCCGCCGCCACCGCTGCCGGATCTGGGCCCGTCGGGCGGCCCCGCTGGATTTGCACTGCCGGCTGACCTTGGTCCCGGTTCTTCTGGGTTTGGGCGGCTAACATTTTCGTCGCCGGCCACTGCCGCACCGAGGCTGCCGCCGACGGTCATCCCGGACCGATTAAGTGATTATCATGTCATATTTCTTTGTCGTGCTTTCGTATTATTAAGTGACTGGCATGAATCATGTTATTAAGGGAGTTGAAACCGATGGCAGTCTGGACATAGTGACCGGCTCAAAGGATAGTTTATTGCACCTATACAAGGTAAAGATGCTCACACACTTTTTTATTTTATCCTTTTTAAGCCAACTTTTGATTATTCCATCTTAGTATTTTTCTTATATCATATATTATGCCTTTAAATTATGTTCAATGATGCTGCCAAGTTACCATTTTTATTGTAAATAACTGATACTACGAATTTTGCAGATATTATTATGAGTAGTTGTGCAATTTTCAATCAGACGACTCAGGTTATAATTCTTTTTCTTCCTTGGTTCATGCTACCAGCATAGGTCGCTTGCAAGCTGGGATAACATTTGGCCATGTTATGTTGTTTTTATTTCCTTTGTCATGACTTCTATGGCTCAAAAGATTATGGTGTTACCTTATATAACACTGGGCATACCAAGAGGGCGTGGAGGTCTCATCAACCAAAAGGTGCAAATTTAATCTACAGGTTAGTTTGTGTAATCGAATTGCAAATTGGATTCACGGTGGCCTCTGTTAGTGCAGTATTGATTCTAAATTGTTGAACCACAAACAAGTCCTATCGATGAACAAGATGCCCATCTTAAAATATCACACATTTACCTCAACTGAAATTTTTTCAATTATATATCTATGATACAATAATAAGATCCTGCAAGTTTATTTGGAGAAAGTAAAGAGTTCATATCTGTTGTACAAGAATTTAATATGCCTTGTGCTGTTTATTCTGCAGTTCTGCAATGATGGTTAAACCAGGACTTATTTCCATGATATGTAGTTTGTCTGGTTCCGACTTGGCAAGCGACCTTTTGCTCCCAGTAGGTTTCCCATCATACAGTTGCCAAATATACCTTTCAGCTCCATCAAATGTATGAATGTCTGATCAGGTATCCTTCAATTCAGTAATCTCCTATGCTATAGTGCTTTAATTTCAGTCAAAGTTAACATTTGAATGGAAATATTTTTTTATCCCCTTCCGCAACTGGTGTGTACCAAGAGATAATTCACACATTAGACTGTTTTTTTCTTAGCTTTTAATTTCATATATTTGCTGCTCAACCCAATTCTTTATTACTCATGAATTTGATATTTCTATAATTGTTGCCAGAGCAAATGGCTTGTGACCAGCCCATAACGTTTTTTTTGGCAGGTGGATGAGGAGATGAAAGGTCAAGCAGATGAGGAAGGAGCAGGTGCCAAGAGCACATCTGATGCTAGATTGTTCCTAAAGAGTAGTAGGTTTGGAGTCCTTGTCTCCTCTTTCAATAGATTGTTTTGTTGTCTTCCTTTACATGACAATATGGTTTTTATCAAGCGTTGATGTGTATGTAGATCCGTCTATATAACTTTCCAGTGTATATATATGACTTTCCAAGACTGAATGATCAATGATCTGTCACAAAAAAAACTTGACACACGCTCGATCTGCAGCACAACCTGTAAGATCTCCTTGATGCTCATCCACCAATGTTTGCACATTGAAGTTATGCTCCTTCAATCACCAGGCACCTATTGGTGGCATATGACAGCTCCGGCCCTCTACTCTAGGCAATTTTCTAAGTGAGCCTTTGAACATATAGTTTTGCAATAATTACTGCTTCAAATATATGGCACTTCATTTGGTGACAATTGAGTGTAGATTATTCTTGCACTATGACTATTGTCGGGGACATCCCGAGGGGGTCCCCTAACCACCGGGATAATCACCCTCAAAAAACGTTAACCACCGGTGGCCCAGAAAACCGCCCAGACGACGCGGCCCGATGCCACTCACCGCGGCCCAAACAACCGTCCCGGCTTGATTCGCCGAAAGGCCCAAGGAGCGAACACCGTCACCGCCTCGCTCGAGGGTCTTCGATTCCCTCGGGCAGGCGCGACCCTGTCTCCGCCTCGCTCGAGGGTCTTCGACCCCCTCGGGCGGGCGCGACACCGTGTTCGCCTCGCTCGAGGACCGCGCGCCTCCTCAAGCGAGGGGTCACTCCGTCCCGCTCGAGGCCGCCCCTCTACTCGCCGCGGGAGCGCCCAACCACTCCGCCCAGCAACCGTATTTAATGCCGCGACCTACCAGATGCCCAAGTCAAAGGATAAGACTCCGCCTTGCTCCACGCTGTTGACACGGTCAGGTCCACTGTACCACCTGCCCCCGGTGCTGTGCTGACGCTTCGCCACTATGTGGGCAGGCACGGGTCATATATTCCACCGCACTGTGCTAACTGCTCCCGTCCTTCCCCCACCGCGAGGCCCTCGAGCGGGCAGGTGGGCGCCCTCGAATGGCGTACGGACGGCGACCAGGGGCGAACCCCGGTCAGGTCCGCCACACCTTGTCACTCCCGCTGACTCCGGCCACAGGGCCGCCTGCCCCTGCCAGCGCACCAGCATGGTGAGCCCTGTGCGAACGTACAAATGTCACTCGGCACCACTGTTCTGCCTACTCTCGTCCTCCCCCGTACGGCACAGCCCTCGAGTGGGCATGGGAGACCCTCGAGCGAGAGTACGAACGAATGGGCAAGCGCTGACTCCGGCCCGGCGCGGCCCTGCGGCGACGTACGCCGGGTCAGATCCGCCAACTCCCTTCCATCCCCCGACGAGCCGAGCACGCCGCGCACTGTGTCCAGCAGAAACCACCATCCCGATCCCTGTGTCACCAACTCTCGTCCTCCCCCTGTCGGGCGAGCATGGGGAACTCTCGATCGGGTGTACGAACGACGAACCAAGCCCCAGCTGGAGGTCCTGCCGCCCCTCGAAGCCACTCCAGGACAAGCGCAAGGCCGCCACGACGACCGAAGAAGCCGGAGCTCGCCATAAATCACCGTTCAGGACCAAGGACGACGGACGCCCAGCACTACGCATTTTTTAGGTGAAAAATATTTTCAATTGTCTAGAATCTTTATATTATAGATTTATAGTATAGATAATTTGTCATGACTCTACCCTCGGGTAGATGAAGCCGAATGTTTTCATTGAGGCCGTTGCCATTCATGATCGAAGCATGATTTAATCCATTATTAAAAAAAATGGGGATGTGATGGCGTCGTGGTCAACACCAAGCCAAAGCGAACCGAGATGCTGGACCCAAGCGTGGACTCGCCGGCTCGTCCCGACCCGGCGACCCACGCGCACGCCCCGCAAGTCGTGATGCGCGTAACTGTCGCCGAAATCAGATGGTGGCAACCCGGACGCAATGCCATCCGGCTACGGTGTTCTGATCGAAAGGGTGACAAATGCTGACATGCTACCAGTGCGAAGTCGCTCTCGCCCGGGACCAATTTCTTCCGGTTGTGGCACAGTATGCGGCCGTATTTCCTGACGAAATGCTCGGCGTGCTCAATTATATTGGATGGAATCTCGACATAGCGCACGAGACTCCAAGCAAACCCGTGACACTAGTACTATATCTGAACTGGTGTCTCTACGTACAGTGCACGTACTCCCCGGCAGGCTCCTGCCACTCTCTCCACACAATGGCGCTGGCGCCCGTGGAGACACCATCACCGGCGCACGCCGCCGCCGATGCCGGCAAACCGGAGGAGGCTCGGAGCTACTGGCGGTGGCGCAAGGAGGACTTCTTCCCGGAGCCGTCGTTCGCGAGCTGGGGCGCGTACCGCGCGGCGCTGGCGGCCACCCCGTCCCGCCTCCGCGACCGCCTCGCCGCGCGCTCCACCGACGCGGCCGAGCTCGGCGCGCTGCGCCGCCGCAGCGAGAACGAGATGCGGCGCTGCCTCACGTGGTGGGACCTCACCTGGTTCGGCTTCGGCTCCGTCATCGGCGCCGGCATCTTCGTGCTCACGGGGCAGGAGGCCCGCGACCACGCCGGCCCCGCCATCGTCCTCTCCTACGTCGCCTCCGGCCTCTCCGCCATGCTCTCCGTCTTCTGCTACACCGAGTTCGCCGTCGAGATCCCCGTCGCCGGCGGCTCCTTCGCCTACATCCGCGTCGAGCTCGGCGACGCCGCGGCCTTCGTCGCCGCCGCCAACCTCATCCTCGAGAGCGTCATCGGCAAGGCCGCCGTCGCGCGCGCCTGGACCTCGTACCTCGCCTCGCTCATCAACAAGCCGGCCAGCGCGCTGCGGATCCAGGCGCCGTCCCTCGCCGACGGGTACAACGAGCTCGACCCCATCGCCGTCGCGGTGATCGCCGTCACCGCCGCGCTGGCCATGCTCAGCTCCAAGGGCACCTCCCGGGTCAATTGGGTCGCCTCCGCCGTCCACGTCCTCGTCATCCTCTTCGTCATCGTCGCCGGGTTCATCCACGCCAAGCCCAGCAACCTGACCCCCTTCCTTCCGTACGGCGTGCCGGGGGTGTTCCGGGCGGCGGCCATCGTCTACTTCGCGTACGGCGGGTTCGACAACATCGCCACCATGGCCGAGGAGACGCGGAACCCGTCCCGGGACATCCCGCTGGGCCTGCTGGGCTCCATGTCCGCCATCACCGCCATCTACTGCGTGATGGCGCTGGTGCTGAGCATGATGCAGCCGTACACGGCCATCGACCGCGGCGCGGCGTTCTCGGCGGCGTTCGCCGCCGTGGGGATGCGCTGGGCGCGCACCGTGGTGGCGCTGGGCGCGCTCAAGGGGATGACCACGGTGCTGCTGGTGGGGGTGCTGGGGAAGGCGAGGTACACGACGCACATCGCCCGGAGCCACATCATCCCGCCCGTGTTCGCGCTCGTGCACCCGAGGACGGGCACCCCCGTGCACGCCACCGCGCTCGTGGCGGCCGCCAGCGCCTGCGTCGCCTTCTTCTCCAGCCTCAAGGTGCTCTCCAGCCTGCTCTCCGTCAGCACGCTCTTCATCTTCATGATGATGGCCATCGCGCTGCTGGTGCGGAGGTACTACGTGAGGGGGGCCACGACGCCGGCGCATGCGCGGCGGCTCGCGGCGGCGCTGCTGGTGATCGTCGGCGCGTCGGCCGGCGTCGCGGCGTGCTGGGGGACGTCGCCCGGGAGGTGGCAGGGGTACGCCGTGCTGGTGCCGGCGTGGGCGGCGGGGACGCTCGCCATCCAGCTCCTGGTGCCGCCGGCGCGGACGCCCAAGGTGTGGGGCGTGCCGATGGTGCCGTGGCTGCCGTCGCTCTCCATCGCTATGAACGTCTTCCTCATGGGCTCCCTCGGCAAGGATGCCTTCATCCGGTTCGGATTCTGCACCGCCGTCATGCTCATCTACTACGTGCTCGTCGGCCTGCACGCCACCTATGACGTCGCGCATGGTGCGTGCGGCGGGGAGGAAGAAGACGTCTCCGACCGTGGATAAGGTGGTGGAGACGTTGACAAGGAATACAAATATTCTTCGAATATTGGATAATCAGTACGTATTGAATCTCGTAGTAGATACTTTGGATAGAGGTGGCCGTGGTGGAGCCCGGCACTGCCCGGGTACGTTCTTGCCTTGGTCCAAGGTTGATTGACCAATAGAGGCCCACTAAAAAGTGTAACAATATAATAAATGGTTTGAAGCATTTAAGTCGGGAAATCCCATATACGTACTTTGTAACTTTCAGTGGATGGAAAGATGGTCAAACTTCCAACGTTTAAGATTTGTATTATAAGACCAGTCTTAGTGGGGTTTCATGGGAGTTTCATGGCATTTAATGTGCTGATGTGGCAGAGGAGAGAGAGCGGAGAGTTTCATGGGATGTGAGAGGAGTTTCATCACCATGAAACTCATCTGGCACAGTTACCTAGTTTCTGGTCTAGGTAACTGTGCGATGAAACGCTGCACTGAGACTGGCCTAATATAGATGGATGATTAATATGAGCTGGAAAATACAAGCCAATCATAAATATATCAACTCGTCCAATCGCCCCGTCAAATATTGACTAAGATAATCCGAAATGTTGAACATATATTATTCCGCAAATAAATGTATGAAAGTGTTTAAGGTGTTCATGACGAGAGGTTGGTGGGTGTTATAAATGTAATAAATCTTCTTCGAATATTGGATAATCAGTATTGAATCTCGTAGTCACCACAAGATTTATAGCTTTTGCCGAGAGTGTTATAGAATTGGTTGCCAACGGGGTCTATCATTTCTATGATGTGTCGTCTGGGAATGTTGGTCGCTAATTACTGGTCGGGGTTTAAGTTTTTCTCTCAGGAAATACTCAGACCATAGTAAATCACCTTCAGCCATTGGAGGAGAAAATAAATAAAGAAATAGATCCCGTCGGCAGCTGGAAAGGAACTCTCGGCAATTCATGTAAATCTTGTAGTGAGTAGATGGTTTGGATATAGTTTGGATAGTTTGGTCCAAGGTTGATTGACGACCCGACTCGAGGGGGACGCCCCGCGCCTCTTCCCAGGAGGCGTTGGGGCCGAATCCTAGCGTCGCCGTCCGCGCCTTGAGCCCTTCCCCTCGCACCCTTTACTCCGTCGCCGCTTGAGCGCGCCGCAGCCCTCGCCATGGCCGGCCGCAGTGATGGCGGCGGTGGGACCCTCCTCCCTCGTCGCAGATCTGGGGGATGGCTCGCCGGTCTGCTGCCCCTCGTCGCCTCCGCGTCTGCCGGCGCCCAGGCTCCACCTCGGTCACACGTTCGGCCACGGCGGTCAAGGCCCACGCGGTCCCCTCCAACACCGGCAAGGGAGGACGGTGGGGGTTGGAGATTCCCCTTCCTGGAGGGCGGAGGCGTGCCCGGCGATCCCCGCGGGGTGCGGCGCCGCCGGGGCGCCGGTGTACGGCGGCAACTTCACCTTCGGCTCTGGCATCTTCGACAGACCGGCGGCCTTTCCCCCTCGGTCTCTGACAGCGTCGAGGCCTCCGGTCGGCAAGGGGGGAGGGGGTCCCTCGGGGCGTCGTTTCTGTGGTGGCCTTCGTGCCACCGGCTGTGCTCTCCCTCTTCCTCTCGCTCTGGGCTGCGGCCCGCCGGCGGTCGGAGAGGGGAGGGGGAGTTGTCTTGCTTCGGCTTTCATGGCATGCTGATCCCCCGGTGCCGTCCTCTCGGCCCATTTTCGTTGCACTACTGCTCTCGTTCAGCAAGGTCGTCATGCGTCGTTCTTCAGCTGAATCCACTGGGTTTGGTCCTACAAGAGGAGGGCGATTTCGGGTCCATGCGCTTGCATATCTCTAGAGTTTGCCTGCAATCGAGGTGGGCGAACCTCAGTCGATGGCAAGCTCGTAGCCCCTAGTTACTTGAGAATTGGTGGTGGCTTTAGTTTCTTATGGGACTTTGCAGGAAAGTCTCGGCGGTCGCGACGCGTAGGTGGTCTCGGGGGCGTCTGTGTTTGGGGGCTGATTCCACCGGTGTTGGGGGCGGTCTGCTAGCGAAAGCTACGATCTGACGGGTTGGGTCGGGCAACGGGTTTCCCTGCATGGGGTGTTGCTTGCGGGCTCCCCCTTAGCGGCTGCATTGGGCTCCTTGGTGTAAACCGAACGTTAGCGCTGGCTCGGTGCTTTTGCCTTCCTGAAGGCATTGTTTGGAGTCTCCCCTGCAGCTGCAGCGTCGAAGCTTTGGACCCGATGGGCGGCCCGATCTTGCCGGTCTTGGATGGATTCTCGGCCTCTTAGGTGTGCGTCCTTGTGTTACCCCTTGTTGTCTCGGGGATGTCTCCTAGGCGGTCCCGTTGTGGATCTGATAGTTCTGGGTTTGATCAGCGGACTTGTGCTTTATTGTAAACCGGTAATTTCAGTATCTTTTCATTGCTTTATGTATAAAGCTAGCTACGGTCTTTCCTGGAAAGGTTGATTGACCTATAGAAGCCCACTAAATGTTGATACTGTACCGTTTGTAATCCAGTCGGTTTCTGGGGTTTTTCTCTTGGCAAAGTAGATGACTGCTTTAATATTTTTTTCAGTAAATAAAAGCTATATATATAGAGCACGTATTAGGTGAAAACCAACCCCTCCGTACAAACTTTGGAAGCCATAAACTGATTCACACGATGTTGATCCAATGGGCCTCCTACCTCCCATGCATGCCCCCATGCATGTTGGTTTCCAAAGTTTGCACGGAGGGGTTGGTTTGCACCGGATATGTCCCCACATATATAACTGAATAAAATGTTTTTTATATGTTGCTAAAAGCTTATTATTGTCATACACTGGTAGGTTGCAGGGAGTAATAATCTAGTATTCGTCGTCATTGATACGATACGATCATGGCAGCAAGAGCGACTTGACGATGCGGTCGGCCATGCCGTCGGCGAGCGTCAAGAGGTGGCCGGCGTCCGGCACCTCGTGGTAGCGGATCCACGGCAGCTCCCGAGCGATGTGGCGCGACATGTCCGGCGCCACCACACGGTCTTCGGCGCCGTGCCACAGGTGCACGTGCACCGGCGTCCCTTGGCCGTCCTTGTCCTTTCCGGGCACCGGGTTGCTGAGCTCCAGCGGGCTGTAGCTCCAGTTGCCGAAGGCGACAATCATGTCCCGGTGCGGCGTCTCTGTTGACACCCAAAATTGGCACAGCAGTGCAAACCGGTCTGACCGGTGTGCACAAACCGGTCAGACCAGTTTTGGTAACAGTGTCAAAATGCTAATTGGACTTCACCATCGCGTAGCTCTCTTCGAGACGATCAAGATGCATATGTAGAACGCCTAATTTGGACTCCGGATGAAAGCAATATGACTTCGGCAAGATCTGCACTCAGGAAAAGAGGTCAGACCGGTTTGGAAACCGGTCAGACCGGTTTGGAAACCGGTCAGACCTGACCGGTTTCGTAAACCGGTCTGACCGGTTTTGTTCAGGGCAGCGGCAGTGTGGATCGTATCGACGATCGTGCGGCGCGTTCTAGCACATTATCGTGTGTTGACCGAGATTTGCATCAACACATTTCGGTGACCCCGCTGGGGAATAAAGATCTTGGTTTAAAAACCGATCTAGTTTTCTCCAAAGAAGATGGGCTCTATCTCCGATTTCGACAACGACAACATCATCGCAGCGACGATGGAGGAGCTCACCGAGGAGGAGCGCAAGGAGTTCCTGATCGCTATGGAACACTTCAAGGCGCAATTCTTGAAGGGTTTCAAGAAGGATTGTGGTGGCTCCATTAGAAGGGTCGAAGAATTCATCATGCCGTCCTTCAAAGTGACTAATAGTCAAGTTGAAGAATTTCCTAAGGTAAATAACGACCCATCTGATCTCATGAAGCAATTATCACTTAAGATAGATGAAAAATTTTCAGTAGCAAATATTGTTGGTGATAAATTTGCTTCTTTATCCGATGAATTAAAGAAGAGTAAAAATATTGTAGATAATTCTTTTCCATCGGATAATTTAAAATTTAGCTCGTCAGGTGTGTCAGAAAATATTTTTGGTCTGACCGGTCTGCCCAGTTTCACAGCTGGTCTGACCGGTCTGCCCAGTTTCACAGCTGGTCTGACCGGTCTGCCCAGTTTCACAGCTGGTCTGACCGGTCTGCCCAGTTTCACAGCTGGTCAGGCCGTTCTTTGGTTGGTAGTCCATTGTCTTCAGCAATGACTAGTTCGGCCGCTTCTGGTCGAACTAATGGGATTGATATGGGTAGTTCAAATTTATGTCAAAAACCATATCCTCAGGAATTTGATCGTGTTCCCTATCCCACTGGTTGGCATGTTCCTGAGTTCACTAAATTTAATGGTGATGGTACTCTTACGACTTGGGATCATGTGAGCCAATATACATTCCAATTAGGAAAAGCGGCTTTTAATGAGGCTTTACGTGTGCGACTATTTTCATTATCTCTTACTGGAATTGCTTTGTCTTGGTTCTCTTCGCTCTCTCTGAATTCTATACAAACATGGAATCAGTTAGACCGTAAATTTCATGATCGCTTCTTTAGTGGAGAGAACGAAGCTAAAGTGACGGATTTAACATCGGTTATACAAGGCCGTAATGAATCGGTCCTTGATTATTTTAGAAGATTTAAAGATGTTAAGAACCGATGTTTTAATTTAACAATTTCCGAAAAGGAATTGGCAGATTTAGCCTTTGCGGGCTTGCGATCTTATTTGAAAGAGAAGTTAGAAGATTCTAATTTTCTCTCTGTCAATCATTTACAAATGAATGCCATGAGTTTAGAGCTTAAATTGAAAAGTTCAAAAGAGTCCGTTAAAACTCATCAGTCCAGCGTGCATATCGTTGATCATACTTCTGATAGTTCGGACGATGAGGGTAAAGAAATTTGTGCTGCTGAGTTTGTTTGACCATTAAAGGCCGAACCATGTTCTTGTCCTTCACTCAAGCCGATGAAGAAAAATCGGCAAGGTGAAGTAAAATTTACTTTTGATGTTGCTAAATGTGACCATATTTTTGATGAATTGCTCGAGAGAGGCAACATTAAATTGTCTCATACTACACCATCGTCGGAGGATCTGAAAGGGCATGCGTATTGTAAGTGGCATAATTCTTTTTTGCATGCAACCAATGATTGTAATATTTTCCGTCGACAGATACAATCGACCATTAATGAAGGACGATTGTTATTAGCTAAGACACAAATTGATGAAGCTCTTTTATCAGTTCATACTTTGAATCTGAATAATCCCAAAATACTTATTCGGCCGGAACAAGCCGAACAAGCCAAAGGGAAAAATGTGATCATTGGAGAACCAAGGCCGAATAATATCAATGACAAAATTTCGGCTAGAAAGTGATGGTTAGAAAAACTCTAGATGGAAAAGAGTCCCTGAAGATTACTATTAAAACATCTAGGCCCGGGGGGCAGGAGAGTTCACCTAAAAAAAGTCGGTTTGCTAATCAGGCGAAACCGGTCAGACCGGTTTCCCGAACCGGTCAGACCGGTTTTTCCCAGGACTGACCAAGAACTTTCAGGTCTAGGTGCTCGGAAGTGGGTACTTGTAAAGTGGATGATCAGCTCCTGAACAAGTACACAAAGGCCGTTCAAGTTGATCGGCCAACAAAAAAGAAACCAAGACCAACATCGCGTTGGAATAATTCTACAGCTCCAAGAGGGAATAGCAAACACCAAGGTGATGTTATTACTGTATTTCCTCCACAAAAATTTTATACTACTATACCATGGGTATTCCCTACATCAAGTTCTCAAAATCCGACGTGGGATCAAGGGGTGTGGATGCAATGCTTCCCTATGTCACAACCACATCAGGAATATATGGGGGAAAGCTCAAGAACTTCAGTGCATGGCCGATTGGGCTCATACCAATCAGGTCCGGCGCCAGCCACTAAAGCGGTCAAACCGGTTTCATCAAACCGGTCAGACCGGTTTCGGTCTGATCAGAAGCCACGTATTCCTCCTAAGCAAGAATACCGTGTCAAGAAGAAGAAGGAGGATGTGCAGCCTGTATTTGATCCAAAGCAGACTGAAGTTGATGGGTCTACGACAATTGGTGATAATCCAGTAATTGTGCAAGATTTGGATAAAGAGCCGATTGTTATTGGAGATTCGGTTGCTGTTGAAAATAAAGGAGCTGTTGAGACAAATGATCATGAAGCTAGCAGTAGCAAGTTTGCAGAAAAATACTATCGATCCAGATGGTGTCCATCGGGTTTAACTCATACGCAGAAAAGAAAATTGCAACGCTTGCGCAATAAAGAGAAAAGGGAGCAGGAAACAGAGATGCCGAGGAATGAAAAATTCAAAAATTACAAACACATGGTTCCTCAAGGCAAAGAGTGGCGAATCAAGTCAAGTGGCCAGCCAGCGGCCAAAGCGGTCAGACCGGTTTCGCCAACCGGTCAGACCGGTTTCAGTGAATCCAATACAAGACAGTTAGCCGAATCAGCGGTACTTGGTTCAGTTCTTGATGACTTTGTGGTACCAGAGGAAGTTGCTTGTTGTCTCCACTTTGAGCCTCATGATGCTATATTCCATAAACCTAAGGAGTCGGTTGATCATTTGGATGCTTTATATGTGAAAGGATATATCAATGGAAAGCCGATTTCGCGGATGCTAGTTGATGGAGGGGCTGTTGTGAACCTCACGCCCTATACTCTCTTCAAGGAACTTGGCGGGAAAGATGAAGAATTGATCAAGACAAGTGCGACGATTACTGGCGTGGGAGAAGATAATCATATAAGTATAAAGGGAATTGCTTCCGTAGAATTGGCCGTTGGAAGCAAGACACTCGATACAGTCTTCTTCATTGCAAAGGTGCAAGGTAACTTTAGTTTAATTCTTGGGCGCGATTGGATTCATGCTAATCAATGTGTGCCATCTACTTTGCATAAATTACTTATTCAGTGGATCGGTGATGAGACCGAGGTAGTGCATGGTGATAATTGTTTTTCCAATGACCGACCTTGATCTTATTGATACACAATGATAAACATTAAGAGCTTATCGGGCTTGCCATTAAGAATTATTCAGTTGCAACAAATATGTTTTGTCCTTACTATGTTAAAATCGATGAAAAATCGGCTTCATTTGCTATGATCAATGGCTCATGCAAGTGAGTTTCCTAAAACCGGTCAGACCGGATTTGGAACCGGTCAGACCGGTTTACTTGGGTCATTCAAATTTAGGTGCTTTGCATTATGTTAGTGGAGGTTATCTCTTGACAGTAATCTAATCTTGGCCATTCGCATCGTGATTATGACATATTCATTAATAAGGCCGGTTAGAATATTTTGCACTAACAAGAAAGTATTTTATGATTCTTTTACTTCGGCTAAAATTCTAGACAATCATGGCCGAAGTAGTATATATTCAGGTTCATATCTCATGGGAGATGCAAGAATACGAGCAGACACACCTTATTGCCGATTCCAAAAAAACAGCATGAGGCATGGTATGTACGAGTACGGCGTTTTCTTTCCAGCGCCGCCGCCGGCGGCAAACAGACGTGCCGTCGGTGCCGACGTCAATTCTTCGTAGAATTTTTTTCGTGGCTCCGCCTTGTTGACATCCAATTTGGCACAGCAGTGCAAACCGGTCTGACCGGTGTGCACAAACCGGTCAGACCGGTTTTGGTAACAGTGTCAAAATGCTAATTGGACTTCACCATTGCGTAGCTCTCGTCGAGACGATCAAGATGCATATGTAGAACGCCTAATTTGGAATCCGGATGAGAGAGATATGACTTCAGCAAGATCTGCACCCGGACAAACAGCGCATTATCGTGTGTTGACCGAGATTTGCATCAACAGTCTCGAACACCCCCTGCTGCTTCACCAGAGCCTGCATGATATTCGTGCAATAATTAATTAATAATGCTAGCTATTCGATCAGCAAGCATCCAGCAGTACGTACGTAGCATATCACCGATCGAGGATATATCATATAGATGATGATGAACGAAGACGACGGACCTTGTGTGGGCGGCGCCGCGGTCCTGCGGCGGCGAGCTGGGAGATGAGCTTGAGGTCCGGCGGCGAGAAGACGCGGCGGTCGTGGGCGATGAGGCTAAAGGCAGGGGGGAACCATTTCCGGGTGTTCCACCAGTAGGTCAGCCACGGCGCGTGGTGCGCGACGCTCACCGCCCACCGGTCCCGCGGCAGCTGCGCGGCCCACGCCCGCCTCCTCACCTCCGCCGGATAGCCGCGCCACCACGGGTTGGCCACCGGCGCCACCAGCGCCGCGCCGGCGATCCTGTGCGGGATGTGCCTGAGGCAGCTCCACACGACCAGCCCTCCCATGGAGAATCCCACGACGTGGAACCTGTCGCCGAGGCCGAGCTGGTCCGCGAGGTCCTGCACGTCCATGGCGTTGCTCCTCTCCGTCTGGTCGGGGTTGGGGTCGCTCTCGCCATAGCCGGGCCTGTCGTAGGAGACGAGGCAGACGCCCAGGTCCTGGAGAAGCTGCTGCGACACCGGGAGGACGTCGACGTCGTGCCTGCACGAGTCGAAGCCGTGGACGAACACCACCTTGTGGGCGGCGGCGGCGAGGGGCACGCCGGTCTCGAGGTAGGCGAGGTACCTCCCGTCCCGGAGCCTCACCCTGGTGGTGCTGCCCGTGACGGGGGGCCCTCCCGGAGTCCCGCAGATCCTTGGCGCCGGAGGCCTCAACACCCACCGGAGCACGGAGGCGGCCACCGCCGTCTTGATGATCAGCAAACCTGCAAATACTACTACTAATAACGTACTGTAGTTAGCAATGCGCATTCAAATGATGAAATCATTTTATTATACACTATAAGCTAGCGAAGCGTACCTGCTGCATATTCCATCACCCAACAGTAAGCGGTGAAACTAGCCATGAACGCTACTAGCTTTGTTTAATTGATTGATGAATTTGAAGATCGACTAGCATTGGTATATAAAGACGAATTGGTGTAGAGTACGTTGAGGGTGAGGCGGAGATGGATGGGATCAAGCAAAGTGCAGTGCAAGCGGAATAGTAATACTACTTGGCTAGGCAAAGGGACGCAAGGCTAACAAGCAACGCAACGCTGCCTCTGGGATTTGGTGCTTTTTTTTTCTGAGGTATGGGATTTGCCGATATCACGATTTGGTGCCTGCAAAAGATAGTAAAGAATGACCCGATGACCTCCGGCGCAGGCCAAGCTCGATTCCATTCCATGCGTTTGTGGCGTCAAAAGGATGGAGGAAAAAAATTGGGTAAGCGCCACAGACGGTTTCTGGGCACAGTTGATACTTACTGTACCGTTTGGATAATTAAAGGAATACAAATCTTCTTCGAATATTGGATAATCAGCATTCAATAATCTCGTAGTAGGTAGTTTGAATAGAGGTGGTGGTGGAGGTGGAGCCAGCTGACACTGCCTGGGTTCTAGCCTTGGTCAAAAGGTTGATTGACCAATAGAAGCCCACTAAAAAGTGTAACAATATAATAAATGGTTTGAAGCATTTAAAAGTCGGGAAATCCCATATATATCTTCCAGTTTTTTTTAAAGAACAGGAAGGGTTACCCCCACTGATTAGTATATTAGGCCAAAGTAAAAGAGAGTTATATACAGGAATATAGGGGGGAGATGATTGCAACACAAACTCAAGCCATTGCTATATATTACAGGGAGATATTTACTTCTTGCTCGATGCAACATCAAAGCAAATAGTCTTCTGAAGTTAGCCTTACAGCTATCCACCTGAGGAGCCACATTCCTGAAGATTTGATCATTTCAAGATGACCAGATGCACCAGCTCATTAAGATGACAACTTCCATGAAAAAAAGGCACCGTACCCCCAATTGCTGCGTGAAGCTTTCTAGCGTTTTGAAGGGATCCAAAGGATCAATGACAGTCAACTGCAGTGGATGGAAAGATATATAGTCGAACTTCAAATATTTAAGATTTGTATTGTATAGAAGATATGGATGGTTAATATGAGGTGGAAAATAGAAGCCAATCATAAATAAATTAATTAACTCGTCCAATCACCCCATAATATGTTAAATAAAAAATCCGAAATGTTGAAAAAGATTCCACAAATTGTTAAATAAGTGTATGAAAATGTTTTACTGTGTTAATGACGAGAAGTTGGTGGCCTATAATGATTTGAACTAGATGAGCCTACTGGGCTCGACGTAACGTGACTTAACCATATTGTAAAAGATATATAAGAGCTCCCCATTTAAGCCTGCATTGGCATTATATTAGCCCAATGCGTAATCCATCTTTTTTCGGCCCCAAAACAAAGTTTGCTTGGTAAACAACCATCTGAACTTGAAATCATATTTAAAATGTCCGAGTTAATCACTCCTGAGAGCATCTACAATAGTACCCAATAAAAATTCCAGTAACTTGTTAACGTTCGTGTTCTACAACTAGATTCTTCTTACGATATTAAGTCCTCGTAGAGCATCTAAGGTTCGGTGAGATGAATGGTGAGGAGATGAGATGTGAAAAAGAGATTGGAATGTTTTTAGGAGACAAGAGTGGAATTTGTGGGACCCGGAAGAAAATTGGGTCTAAAAGAGCAGTAAAGTTTTGTTTTACTCATCCGGAGTTTATCAAATTGGAGACGGATTTCTTCAAAGGTGCAATGAGAGTGAGACATGTATCTAATCACTGCAGATGGTTTTTGTAATTAGTTACTGCTGAAAGTTTTCTAGAAAATTAGTTCGTGTAGTTATAGTTTGTGCAGACGTTTTGTCTTAAGTTGACTTTGACAATGAGATTTTTATGAACAAGATACCAAGCCCTTCCTCGTCTCTATTACGAGTAGTAGAATTACAGAATGTTTGCAATTTTGTTTTGGTCTCTTCGTCTCTAGCAGCGTCTGCAACGGACTAAACGAACAATGTATATAGGTTAACAATCTGCTGTTTCCTCTACTGGGACCATGAAGAATTGCTGTAGTAACCGTGAGAAACTCCGAGTAATTACTACCAGTCGATTCAAGAAGAAACCCGGCGCATATATACAGTCGATTGCTGTAGTTGGTATTTATTTATATGGAGAAAAACTCTCCAATTTATTGTCTATTAGCAATACGGGATAATTGTGTATAGACGTGGGTACAAATGTGGGTATATTTATGTGGGCCCTTTTTTGGGTGAAAAAAGTTTTGGGTTTCGAGGGGGAAATCAACACAGGAATGTCCCTCCCCCCTCTCTTTTGTTGTGTTTTGTTGTGATTTTGTTGCGATGTTTTCCTTCCAGGTGGGTCCTATGTGAGATGGGTATGAGTTTTTCGTTGGTGAGAATTGTTTTCAAATCTAATTCTCTTTATAGTATAGATTGATAACGCTTGTGTCGTATTGATCTTCACGTGGTGATTGCATATGACTTTTTGTTTTGACCCCTTTTCTTCGTAATTTTGATATTGTACACATGAACACGTCAATAACTTGGCTGCCTCCATCGTGGTTATGGTCGAATAGTCCCAGCCACCATGCATGAATCAAATTGTCATCTTAGCAACTTAGCATACCCCATCACCAGAGCCTCATCTCAGTTGATCTACTCCATGCATCGGTGACTTGTCGCAAGGTCTGTTTAATGCTGTTATGGAGTTTGACAATGCCTTGCTCTGCTGATCCTCAGATTTGACTATGCTGCAATGCTCAACTCGTTTCCGCAAACTATCAAAATTAGTCGATGATCTTGCAACTCCGCCCGCTAGGGTTGTTACCGAACAATGTGCCGGCCCTTATGCTGATTCATCTTTCTCTTGCTAATTTGGTTATTATTCATTTATGATATTTGAAGCGAGCAAATGTCTTTCCTCTAGCTAGGGTTGTATTTTATTTCAATCTCCATACCAAGGCTTTAGAACATTGAACAATAGGAAACGTGTGGATACATATGTATTTATATTATTAGGCCTATTTTCCATCGGCCGGAGCCATGGGAAAACTGTTTTAAAAATATTTGTCATAGAAATAGGGATAGCCCACTTAATGTAGGTATTAAAACAATATCACTTCACTTTAGTGCAAAGCGCTTTTAAAAATATTTTATATTCGTTCTCTCATATACGGAGAGCTTTAGGTATTCTCAAAACTCATGATAGTTGGCATTTATTTATATGGAGAAAACTCTCTAATTTATTGTCTTTTAGCAATACGGGATAATTGTGTATAGACGTGGGTACAAATGTGGGTATATTTAGGTGGGCCCTTTTTTGGGTGAAAAAAGTTTTGGGTTTCGAGGGGGAAATCAACACAGGAATGTCCCTCCCCCCTCTCTTTTGTTGTGTTTTGTTGTGATTTTGTTGCGATGTTTTCCTTCCAGGTGGGTCCTATGTGAGATGGGTATGAGTTTTTCGTTGGTGAGAATTGTTTTCAAATCTAATTCTCTTTATAGTATAGATTGATAACGCTTGTGTCGTATTGATCTTCACGTGGTGATTGCATATGACTTTTTGTTTTGACCCCTTTTCTTCGTAATTTTGATATTGTACACATGAACACGTCAATAACTTGGCTGCCTCCATCGTGGTTATGGTCGAATAGTCCCAGCCACCATGCATGAATCAAATTGTCATCTTAGCAACTTAGCATACCCCATCACCAGAGCCTCATCTCAGTTGATCTACTCCATGCATCGGTGACTTGTCGCAAGGTCTGTTTAATGCTGTTATGGAGTTTGACAATGCCTTGCTCTGCTGATCCTCAGATTTGACTATGCTGCAATGCTCAACTCGTTTCCGCAAACTATCAAAATTAGTCGATGATCTTGCAACTCCGCCCGCTAGGGTTGTTACCGAACAATGTGCCGGCCCTTATGCTGATTCATCTTTCTCTTGCTAATTTGGTTATTATTCATTTATGATATTTGAAGCGAGCAAATGTCTTTCCTCTAGCTAGGGTTGTATTTTATTTCAATCTCCATACCAAGGCTTTAGAACATTGAACAATAGGAAACGTGTGGATACATATGTATTTATATTATTAGGCCTATTTTCCATCGGCCGGAGCCATGGGAAAACTGTTTTAAAAATATTTGTCATAGAAATAGGGATAGCCCACTTAATGGATGGTTGGATTTCTTTTAACATGAGAGCTTTCTCAAGAGATATGTGATTATGTGGGTACTTACTCTAAGATTAGGGGGTTAATTAAGATAAGGGCATAGGTAGGTAATTTAAATATAGATTTAGGGGGTTATTTTAGAGTACTTTTTATAATGACAAAGGTGGGTAATTTTTTAGAAAAACAAAATCGATCTGATGGCTATTATTGTCTATGATGACTAGATTCCAGCAATGAATGGTTAGATGTTTCTAATTTTTGTGAGAATTTCTAGGATTTATCATTTTTTCTAGCGTGTTTTATGAGAATTAACGTGGAGGCCTCAAAAGGAGCATAGTAAGATTTATTGCGAAACACCAGGATGGACTAAAATTCTTACACGCACCTATACTCAATCTTATGAATACACACATGCAAACTCTATCCTTATTAGCACATCTAAGAGATTGGGCCCACAGATATCGAGATTGATGAAGTTATTACAACCGCCTCACCGTCGATGGGCACGTTACCTACTACTGAAACAACATCGCCAATTAAATTCTGAAATAAATCCCAGAGCGAACACCCTTGCAGAGCGGAGCACTTGAACCTGCTATTGAAAATATGGAGCTTCCTTAATACCACCCTAGGGATATCTATATTTTTTATCAGATCGATCTAAAATTTGGTAAATTAAACTACAATGACATGTCACGTAATTAATTTAGATGGAAGAAATAAACTAAAATTACATGTCAGAAAAGAAACCATAAGGTATCTACTTGTATCTCTATGCACTTAATAATATGATATTTCCTCACTAGTGTTATATTTACCTCAACGGAGTGTTAACCTAGGTATAAAGAATTCAACTTATCCGGTCACATTTTCACTAGACAAACATTCATCCATATTGGCTAATATGTAATGGCCATAAACAAAGCTGGCACCGATAAGTCATCCGAGCCAGAAATGGATACTCTTAGGATTATCTACAACAGCTCACGATTAAGTCTTCAGCCTTTGCAATTTGAATTTCAGTTTGTACTAAAAATCGTATTTTTTTATATGAAATCAAATGGGGAGAAAATTATTATATGAAAATTGTATGCTTCATGAGATCTACAACTTTGTAGTTGAAAATTTAAATTCATTCTAATACGTAAATAAGGAATCAAAGTTTCAGATAATAAGGGTCAAAAAGTACTATTGCGTGCATTAATAATACTTTAAATATGTCAAAAATATAGCAGTGCAGGTAAGTGTTTGTGGGCGGAGGATGTATTAGAGTTATTATCATGTCAACACTAGGCCATGCCATGACAACACTAGGCCATGCCATCAAGTAGGTCGTGTGGATGCCAGGACAACAGAGCTAGTGTTGACGTACGATGTCCCCAACATAAATAAACAACTTTGAAAAATAGAAGCACAGTTAAAGATGAAGATCTTTCTTTGTTACCTTCGTAAGGGCGTAGTCTTAACGAAAGATCATCTATCTTAGTGAAATTGGCAGGGGAGTATAAGCAGTGTCGTTTTTATCATAAAAATAAAACAATTAAACACCTGTTTTTCAATTTCCATTTTGCTCGAACTGTGTGGTCAATTATACATGTGGCATCAGGTTTAGTCTCCTCCTTGCAGCGTCGCAAATATGTTTGGGACTTGGCTAGGAGGGATTAGTAATGATCTAAAGCCGGCTGTTTTACTTGGCGTAGCGGCCTTTTGTTGGTTCTTGTGGCTATGCAGGAATGTTGGTCGTTGTTCTTTGGGCGAGTGTTCTCAGCCTGTTTGTTGAGTGTATGCTTGTGCGACCTTCTAGTTGTTTTTTACACACGTTCGAAATTGAGATTTGGAGCTGCTTAGTGTGTGAGTACATTGAAAGTGTTCGTAACTTGATGATGTACTCGACTTTGATATAACACAATTCTTTCTTTGATCTCAAAAATATGAATGATGTGGTATTTGAAAAGAATTATATGTTGCTATTCAGTTATTCACTGGCTTCATACATGAGCTATCCTATAAAAGACAACCTCACAAGATATGGTTGGAGTGGCGTGTCAACGATTGACGCGGGTGGTCAAGGACTTTTTTATCCGGGCACATGGGTGGCAGTCTACTTTAAGGGTTGCCGGACATTAGTGTGTTCTTTTTTTTTATGTTTAAGGCTGTGTGTATTTTAGCTATGCAGAGGTCGAAAGGACAATCTTAATTTCAATAAAACTTTTCTTATCAAAAAAAGTGTTGAGTACGGCATAATAGCTTATTTCCATGGGACATTAATTAAATCTCATATGGATTTATTCTAATTCAGTTTCTGATTTATTTTTTGAGGATTTCAGCATTTCATAGCGCACGTTATTACAGGAATTCACTAGGGTGCAAATTCTAGGAAACCACATATCGACGAGATAAAACATCGGGTCAGGTATGTAATGAAACATATGACAATAATCCACCAAGAGCATGTCCAGATTGGCAGATTCACGGAAACACATGTGGATTCGGAAAATAATGGTGTCTCTGCTAGCTCCCAATCCAAATCAATCGAGTTGTGTACACAAACTTTTTTTTAAGATAAAGGGAGTTCTATTTCATCGAGCAAATAAAAGTATCCTGGCCTCTATAATCAAGTTTGCATCTGACTAATTTATTACAAAGTTTTCTAACTCAGAGACTCTATCTTCTTGCAGTACACTCCAAACTCACAAGAAACACATGCATAAAAGAGTAAAACAGCAAAAGACCTAAATGTCCAATCTATTGCTAAACCTCCACCCATGCATTGCGAAGATTTCCATGTACATTATCTCCAGATGGTGGCACTCTATTCTTATGGAGTCTCTTTCTTCCTCATTTTGAAGAATCGTCCATGATCTAATCTAGTGAGTTCCTCTGAAGAATACCTCTAATGGACAATACACGATTATTTTATAAAAAACCATATATATCATTTCAGCTTAACTATATGACCTAGCACATGGCGCTCGCTGCAACTAAAAGTTTTTTCTTCATTCTGTCCCCAAAACCATTTAACCACTTGCTAAACATATGCTGAGTATTTTGTGGCGGTTTCAATCTAATTGTTAATTCCACTAGTCTCCAGATAAATGTAGCTACAAAGCACTCAGAAAATAGGTGTTGTATTGTCTCCTTGCAGCCGCAAAAGCAACATCTTTCATTTCATTTCCAATTCCTTTTAGCCAAATTGTCTTTGGTGAGGATTACACCTTTCTTGAAGAGCCCGAGGAAAATTTTAATCTTCAATGGTATTTTTAACTTCCATAGAAATCTGTTATGAGGTACTATATTCTTATTTTGAATATGCAAATACATTGATTGAACACTGAATGTTCATGGAAACTAAAGACCCAATAAATATACAACTTTAGTATAACTGAGGATCCAACGATTGAAGTGGGAAGATCATATGTGCATTGCTTGGTAATTAAAAGCAGAGATGCGCACCTGTATTAAATGGTACTACACAAAGCATTTTGCATTCCCAAATTAAATCAATATACACACCATGGTCGTCCATGGAAATCCAATTATACTATATTCGATCATATATACAAAATTGAATATGGTTTCAGACAATAATGCTCGGATTTGCAACAGCTCGGATATGTACATAGTACTACATAAATATGCTACCAAATTATACTTCTCGCGCTCAACCGATAGATCATATAGCGATGTGTAATGTGTTGTGTAGATTTAAGTAACTAGTCGTCGGCGTTGGCCCAGGCCATACACTCGTCATGCATCTGCCCCAGCGTCTTTCCCCTGCCGCTGTTCTCCTCGCCATCCTTGCTGCCATGCTGCTGGGAATCATTGGTACCGGTGCCAGCAGCAGCAGGCTTGGTCTCGTGCTGTGCCGCCGTGGTGACATCGCCGCCCTGATTGTGAGGTGCCGCCGGCGGCGATGAAGCAGCGGCGCCCGTGAGTTGCTGGACGACGGCGCGGAACTGCGTGGGATGGACGACATACACGGTCGTGTCCGCGGGGTCCCGGCGCCTCCAGTGCGGCCTCGCCGGCGGCTTGCCGCTGCAAGCTGCGTCGGCGGCCTGCTTCTTCTTCTTGCTGCTGCTGCTCTCCATTCTCGGTAGTAGTTTAATTACTTGGAAGGATCTTAATTATCTGAATATATAGAAGATCAAGCCTGACAAGTGGCGGGTGGGATTCAAATTTCAAATTTGATGCAATCTGCGGCTATTTATAGTTAAGCAACGGCGACGAGGACGTACGAAGAAGCTCCCAAATTAAAGAAGCATACGCACTACTAGTGGGTGACATCGGCGTGGACGTCACTGGTGACCAAGTTCAGCAGGAAGAACCAGGCCGGGAGTCAAACGAAAAGCGTGGGTGGTCAAATAAATAACAATCCTCCAGGTTCTCCCTAACCGGGCCAGGTAGTCCGTTGATCTATAGAGGGCAGGTTCTCGAGGCCGAAGGAGAGGAACGACGACGCGTCGGTGACGCACGGACAATCGCGTCAGGTGGTGTGTTTAGGTTCAGTGCATGATACATTGTGGCGCTAAATATGTTGCCCACGCACACTGTTGTTTCACTTCTGCACGCGCCAATTTGTTTATGGAGTAAAATCAAATTCCAACTTCACTAAATGATTACAATTAACTTTAGTAGTTGTGCAAGTAAAAATACTTTTATTTTATTAAAGTTTTTTACCGATCCGAGACAAGTTTAAGGATGAATTTGGCCAACATCTAAATGAAGGTTTTCTAAGATGACTAAAACTTCTATTTTTTCTAAGGGTCATGTTTAGTTCCCGGTCACATTATCAAACTTCTAAAAATTCTCTCTCCAAACTTCACTATTCACCTATCACATCAAATCTCTCTCCTCATGCATGGAGTACTAAACGTGGGTAAATAAAAAAACTAGTTACATGGTTTTGATGTACACGACGAGACGAATCTTTTAAGCCTAGTTAGGATATGATAGGACAATGTTTACCACAAACAAACGAAAAGTGCTACAGTGTCCGATGTGACTTTTTCACTTCACTTTTTACCTTTTTCCAGGAACTAAACACCCCCAAGGTTTGATTCACAGCCACAACTTTGCCTAAGGTTAGTTTTGGTAACGTGTGCTACCAACCAAACACAACCTAATATGGCCTTACTTATCAGTTCATCTATAAGATCTCTCAAGAGATGTCGCGTAGTCAAGTATCACTATGCTTATCAGCTACTACTTATAGTTTTAAACTACTCCACTACTTAGAGCAACTCCAAGAGCCTCGCTAAACATCCTGGACTCGGTAAAAAAATTAAAAAAACACCGGTAATTACCGATCCAAGAGACTCTATCTCCCTCGCCTCTTTATCTGGCTCGGCATCCAGTCGTCTCCGCTCGGCATCTTTGGAGAGCACTGGGGACTCGCCATCCCCCTCGCGCCCGCCCTCCCGCCCTCCCGCTCTTCCGTCCTCGCGCCATTTCGCGCTCGCCGGCATGCAGGACTCGCCGCCCTCACTGCCGCTATGAACAGGCCACCACATCCCCGTTCAACCGCGGAGAGTCTGAAGAAGCTCAAGGGGAGAGCCAACGCGGAGCTCGTGCTCTCCGGCCACCGTCCCCTCCCTGCAGGCCCTACTCGCGCGCATGGGAGCTCCTCCGCTTCCCCACGAGAAGCGCCCTGCGCTCACGGTCCCGGGGAACGACGGCGGCGGCGGCGTTTGGGATGAGGAGGAGAGGCGGCTGGGGCTGCTGCCCGCGGACTGGCGGTAGATGGGAGAGAGAGGAGGAGGAGGGAGGGAGGAGATAAGGAGGAGAGAGAAACCAGGGAGAGTGAAGGATGGAAAAAAATGTATGGCCCGCACGATTTGAATATAGAGAGAGATAAAATTTAGAGAGGCTGTTGGAGTTGATTGTGTTTTTAGCTGCTTTTTCATTTTACATAGTAGCTAAATTTGAATTTTGTCTTTTCATTTTTAGCTAGACTGTTGGAGTTGCTCTTAATAATATTTTTCTAGGGGCACTCAAGACGTTTTAAACTACTCTACTACTAAATAAAACTTTTGTAGAGTAGTCAAAACAACATTTTCGGGGGCAGTTCTAGCAACCGCCACTGATCGATTTTTAGTCCTTATAAAACTTCCTCCAATCACACATAAGTATGTTTTTGTTATGAATATAGTATCCAAAGTAAAACTTTGAGCACTTCTGTAATATATAAGTATTGTTTTAGATATCAACACAGTCTCTAAAAGTGGAACTCTGACCGCTACTTTGTTATATATAACGAAGAAGTTTATTTTTAACCATTGAACTATCCTAGGTGTTTGTAACTCCATAATCAGGAGGGGTCTTTGACCATCTAACTATTTAAATCGTTTGCATTTGGCCATTTGGCTGTTTTGATGGATCGATGTTATAAACTCCAAATAGCAATTTGATCAGTAATGTTGTTATAATATATACGAATTAGTCCATTTTTTTGTTATAATATATGTTCATATCCCAGAGAAAAATTATAATACCTCCTCTTATCACAAATATAATCAGTTGAGGACATTGAGATGATGGTCTACAATGTGAAGCTCTGCTTGCCAGTGTCTGAAAATATATATTATTGAATATATTATTTCATATTTTCATGAACTTATTCATATTGTTCCAAATTACCCACCTGTACATGCCCACAGGTTGATGAGCTAGTTTTGTAAACCAGAGTCAATTTGAATCACCTCAATCCGTATTTGGCGGTGTCCCGAGGCTCTATTATGGTAGTCAAACGAATAGCTGGTTTCAAGAAAGAAACTGGTACAATAAAACTTGTACCGTTCATGATCATCACCGAGAAGATGGAGTACATTAGAGCAACAACCTAAGAAACATGAAGTATTAGCTCATTGTTACGGTAACATCCATCTAGCTAGCCAGATAGATACTAGGATACACAATTACACATGCATGCCTCGATGACGTAGCCAAAAGAAGGTGGTAAATATTCATTCATGATTCCCTCCCTGCCCCTTCCCTGGTAATGATGATGTCAGCAGTAGTAGTACTAGCTAGTTTTTTTTTTTGAAACACCCGGTTCTAAGTCCGGCTTGTATTAACAAGGAGGAGTAGATATTGCAAGCACTAGATGTGCTAAACAACAACCAAAACCCAAGCAGAACAGACCGTTCTGCTTGGTAAAGCACCTAAGCTACTACTCGCGACTTGGAAGGTTGATCACTGGAGGTTTGCTATGGGAATGATAACTCTGCCATGGTTCCGGGGCTGAGCGGGATGTCGTTGGAGGAGCACCACGCCATGTAAGCCTCCTGCATCGATTTCCGAGTAATGACGTCGAGGCATCCTGCATCAGTGGCTGGATCACCGTCACCAGAAGCAGCATCGGCTGGTGGCTGGAGAAGGTTGGTCGTTGCCGAGGTTGTGGATGCCGTGGCGTCGTCGGAATTGGGACCGGACGGCATCACGTCGCCGATGTCGGGTTGCGGCGGCATCAAGCAGCAGGTGCGCCTCTGGACGAAGCGGCGGAACCGGGCCGGGTGGACGTGGTGGACCTTGGCCGCCGGCGGCTTGATTCTCCTCCTGTACGGCCTCTCCTCCGGCGCCTTCAGTTTTGAACTCTGCCGCCGCCGTTGCTGCTGCAGCATGTTCTCGCCATGTCTGTCATCTGCTTTGTTCTTGTTGCTGTTATCCATATATGTGTGTATGTTGATGGTCGGATTTGATGAAGTACGTGGTAGTAAATTCCGCTGTATATATACGTACTAGCTAGGTACACGCTACTAGTTTACTGATGGAGGCAATGCGCTACGATCGAGCAATCGGCATTGATATATATACGTAACTTATCGCAGTAATCTTCCCGTGTCCTCTGCTCTGGCTCTGGGGTCAGGGAAGAATATAGTATCTGTAGCCGTGAGAAGCATCAAGTAACTACCAGTCGATTAAAGAAGAAACTCCTGACATATCATGATGTCACCCTGTATGTTAGCGGATTAGAATGGATTAGTTAACGCCTAACCGTGGTCATGCTGAAGTACTGAATTTAGCAGGCGCACTTCATCATCATCTCGACTGGTAGTGCCCCGTCGCTTTCGAATGGAACCCACACGCACTCAACATATATTCAAACATTTATATATTCCGACACTATTAACGAGATCGGCGACCCACTACTCCAAGTACCCTCGTCACAAACGGTTGGGAAAGCCCATCACAAACGGTTTTCTCAACCGTTTGTGATGTTCCGTTTGCGGTTCTTGAACCGTTTGTGATTTTCTGCGTCCGAAATAAACCCCAAAAAATACGAAAACATTAGGGAAAAAAATTTATTTTCATTTGCGCAAGTCGCGCCATTTTTTCGCGCATAAATCGCGCGCTCCGCGGCCGGGCGGGTTCGAACTCTCCCTCGCGCGTAGCCTCCTCTACCACTGCACCTGTCCGTCACCTGTGACTGGATAGCGTTCCGATTCCTATCCTATTATACCAGACCAAGTTTAAATTTCTTGTTTGAGGCCCTAAACGACTTCAAATCAAAATCTGTTGAACTACAAAGTTTCCTAACTTTTCGAAACCTACAACTTTCATGTTGACCGTTTTTTCATCCGAGGTCGTTTGGAAAAACTCAAATTTTAAATTTTGATTACAAACTTACTTTTCATTAGTAAAAGAATTTTAAATTAAAAAGTTGTCAACTACAAAGTTTCATAACTTCTGAAGATCTACAACTTTCATGTTGATCGTTTTTCCATACGTTTGTAATGAGGGGCATCACAAAGGGTTCGTATTACGAACCGTTTGTGATGACCCCCATCACACGAACCGTTTGTGATGTCCCAACATCACAAAACCGTTTGTGATGGGGGTATCACAAAACCGTTTGTGATGATGCCGTTTGTGATGTCGCTTCCTGTAGTAGTGCCCACGAAAATGGAAAAATAACTAAGCGCCTGTATCCGTGGTTTAAGATTGCAAGCGCCAAGCATATCTATATAAGCTACATAGATGCACTCCACTAAAAATCATTGACTCTATTTCTCTCAACAATAGCAAGCTATCCACGTCATATTTTTTTAGATAATGGAAATAATTCCGGCCTTGGCCAAGAGGCTACAGCGAATGTTTACAAGATAGCACCACACTCAAAGGTTCACACACCACAAGAACGAAACACCACAAGTTTGAGGCCTTAGTAAGTAATCCTATTGCTAAACCTCCAGCCGTGGTGAGCGAAGAGACGCATCGTCAGAACCTCTAAAGCTTGACATGCATCGTTTATTTCTTGCTTATCCTGGTCATGCCGCTGTAATTGAGCCCAGAAGCGGAGCCAGTACGTTCCCCTGAATAGTACCTGCAAATGAGTTTTCATAGGAGCTTTGTCAAATACCAAATCATTCCTACTGAGCCATATTGCCCAACATAACGCCGATGCCCCAACTAACAGATAATTCTTACTTTTACCATCCAAACCTATAAGCCAACCATTAAACATATCAGGAAAGCTATTAGGTAGATTGATATTAAAAACAATCTGTACCGCTTTCCAAAGGAATTTGGCCATATGACACTCAAAAAAGAGGTGTTGAATTGTTTCCTCATGAGAGCAGAAGGAGCATCGCTTACTCCCATTCCAATTCCTCCTAGCTAGGTTATCTTTTGTCAGAATAATACCTCTTTTTAAATACCACATGAAGATCTTAATCTTCAATGGTACTTTCAGCTTCCATAATCTAGGGATCCGATGTATGTTTGCATTTGTAATAAGGGCCATATACATTGATTTAACCGAAAATAACGAGTTTGGCGTAAGATGCCAACGAAAGACGTCACTACGGTCATTCAACCGAACATGGCTGATGCGGCCTACCAAATCATACCAAAGGTTTAGATTCACACCCTGTAAAGACCGTCTGAAAGAAATATTTAGTGGTATCCGAGAAAAAACTTTGGCCACCGTATCCCCCTTTTTCCTAACATTGGTAGAGAGACGGGTATTGTTGTTTAAGAGTAAAATTGCCTAACCATTTGTCCTCCCAAAGTCTAACTTGTCTACCATCATTTAGTTGGAAAGAACCAAAATTAGTAAAGGACTCTTTAACTTTCATCAGTCCAGACCAGAAATGAGAATCACCTGGTTTTTTCTCTACCTGCAGAACCGTATGTGACTTTAGGTACTTGTTTCTTAGAACTTGTTGCCAAAGACCATCTCCATTAATCAAGTTAAACAACCATTTACTCAGCAAGCATTGATTTTGAATTTCTAGGTTTTTAATCCCTAGTCCACCCGATTCTTTGGGTAGACACAGTACACTCCATCTGGCCAATCTATACTTCCTTTTATGGTTGTCAGATTGCCAGAAGAACCGTGACCTATAATAATCTAACTTCTCTAGCACCCCTTTTGGTACCTCAAAGAAGGACATCATAAACATTGCCATGCTTGTTAAGACCGAATTGATCAATACTAGTCGCCCTCCTACAGACATATGCTTACCCTTCCAACTCGCTAATTTCTTTTCAAATATCTCCTCTATCACCTTCCAATCAGAGTTACTAAGTTTTCTAAAATGCATCGGAATGCCTAGGTACCGGAACGGATATGAACCCAATTGGCAACCAAATAATTCAGTATATTGTTGTTCGTACTCTTTAGCTTGCCCAAAACAGAAGAGCTCACTTTTATGAAAATTAATTTTTAGACCTGACAATTGCTCGAACGCACATAGCAACAACTTCATATTTGTTGCTTTTGTAAGGTCGTGATCCATAAACAAAATAGTGTCATCCGCATATTGTAAGATGGATAACCCTCCATCAACTAGATCCGGAATAACACCAGCAATTTGCCCCTCTACTTTGGCTCTATTAATAAGAATAGCAAGCATGTCTACAACAACATTAAAAAGGATCGGTGATAGCGGATCTCCCTGTCTTAGTCCCTTCCATGTCTGAAAATTCCTGTCTACCTGGTCATTTATTTTTATTCCCACATGACCTCTCTGTGTAAACGCCTCAATCCACTGTCTCCACTTCTGGGAGAAACCTTTCATCCATAGGGTTTGCTGGACAAAACTCCACTTAACCTTATCGTAAGCTTTTTCAAAGTCTATCTTGAAAATTACCCCACTTTTGTTCTTTCTATGTAATTCATGTATTGTTTCATGAAGTACAACTACTCCCTCCATGATATTTTGTCCCGGCAGAAACGCCTTCTGTGTGGGGCTAATGATCTTCTGGGCTACTTGAGAAATTCTATTTGTCGCCACCTTTGTGAATATTTTAAAACTCACATTCAACAAGCATATGGGTCGATACTGTTGAATTTTGCTCGCATCCTTACATTTTGGCAACAGAATGATTGTACCAAAATTAAGGCTATACAAAGGCAAACTACCTTGATGAAACTCATTAAACAACGCCATCAAATCCCCTTTTGTAAAATCCCATGAGGCCTGATAGAATTCGATCGGGAAACCATCAGGTATAGGGGCTTTATTATGCTCCATCTGAAAGACTGCCTTTCTAACTTCTTGTTCTGAGAATGTGGACACTAGGATTTCGTTTTCAATCGCAGAGACCTGAGGAATATCGTCTATTCGAGTCTCGTCGAGCTGGAAGTTATTGCCTTCCGGTGGACCAAATAGACCTTTGTAGTAAGTAGTAATATATGCCTTCAGCTCATTGTCACCACTTATCACTCTATCCCCATCTTGCAATTGATATATCATTGTCTTTCTATGCTTTCCATTCGCTATCAGTTGAAAATATTTAGTATTGGCATCCCCTTCAAGTAGCCCTTTAACCTTCGCTCTCTGGTACCACTTGATCTCTTCCTCTTGCAGAAGCTCTGCTAATCTATTCTGAAGGCATTGTTTTAAATAAATCTCCTGTGCTGACAGGATATTAGATTCGGCCTTCTTATCCAAGGAATCAAGTTTATCCAGGAGCCTCTTTTTTTCTCTCTTGTAATGACCACTTGTATTCTTTGCCCATCCACGTAAGTGTTGTCGCACCCTTTCGCACTTTTGACTGCCACCTTTCCATTGGCGTGGAGCCACTATTTTCATTGATCCATATGTCCTTTATCATATCTATGAAACCATCACGAAGTAACCATCCAAGTTCGAATTTGAACGCAGGCTGATTATACCCAGATGACGATTCACAAGTATTTAGTAATAAAGGAGTATGATCCGAAATATCTCTTGAAAGGGCAACAACTGTAGATAACGGAAACTTTTGTTCCCATTCTGTGGACATCAGAACCCTGTCTAATTTTTCATAAGTGGGGACCTGGAGCGAATTAGCCCATGTGTACTGTCTTCCAGACATATGGAGCTCCCTCAAATCCAGACCATCAATTACATCATTAAAAAGAAAAGGCCAATGATGGTCGAAATTATCATTGTTTTTCTCATTCGTACTCTGTAAAATATTGAAATCCCCACCAATAAGCAAAGGTAATTCCTCATGGCTACACATATGTGCTAGCTCTGTCAAGAAATTCTCTTTAAATTCATTCTGTGCAGGACCATATACTACTACAAGTGCCCACTTAAAGCCATCAGTTTTATTGCACAAGTGGAATTTCACATAGTAGTCTCCCTCGTCTATGGATCCTATATGAAAAACATCTAAATCAATACCCATTAGGATTCCGCCCGAGCGACCTTTTGGTTCCTTGCAATGACAAATAAAATTTTTTCCAGCACATAGATTTCTCAGGAAAGGATCGGCAAAAGTCCTCCTCCCTGTTTCTACAAGTGCAATGAAGCTGAGATTTTGTTCCTTAGTCAATTCTGAAAGAAATCTATGTTTCTTCGGGTCCCGAAAACCATTACTATTCCAAAAAATTCCTTTCATTTGGATTGTTTTTGTTTTCTGTCCCTACGTGTGGAGCCTTTCTTTTTCTTTTTTGGTGATGATGATTTATCATGTGGCAATACAGCAGTATGATCATTTAGATCACCGCTGAAGTCCATCACCTCATCCATTATTTCCCCACACAAAGTATTTAAAATAAAAGCATCAACCTCTTCTTCTTCTTTTAAGCATCTTTCTTCTCTATCGAAAATGTCTACTAAATTATCCCTTATAGGCTGGTGTACTAATCTATTTTCCTCTACAGATTTAATGAACGCTACAGATTCTTTAACGCTAGAAACATCAGTGCCCAAGGAAATGCCCAGATCACTAAAACTACCAGCTATCGAAGCATCAGAAAACTGTAAAAAGGAAGAGCATGTTAATTCACCTTTAGTAGGCCGATCCGCGTCCGAAGCCCCAGCCTTGCGCTTCATGGCTAGGTTCATCGAATCCTCCCCAGAAGAGTCCACCCGGCGCTTGCTACGCCGAAGGCTTAACTGCTGAGCTTCTGGAATATCTGCCAAGGCCAACTGATCACCATCGATCTCGCCTATCTCCATCTCCCTCCCTGCTGCGCCGCAGCCACAACCTGCTGCCCGGCTGCTATTTCCAACCCACCACCACTGCTGTCCACGAATGCTAGCTGCTGCACTTGCTTCCCTTTCCCCGCCGCTGCTGAGCCAGCCCCTTTTTTGCCTGCGCCATCCGCCGGTGAAGCTGATGGGCGTTTTTTTGCTGCTGAATTGTCACTAGCATTTTTATGTGGACCTTTACCATCTTGCTCTTCCGATCCAGCATCCCTGTCTCCATCATTTCCTCCCCCCAGAATCCATGTCCATCGGCTCCGGGTTACTAGCATCCATCTCTTTCTCCACCATAAACTGTAACCCATACATAGACTGCCCAATGGCTACATCCACAAACTGTGGTATGATGTTAGAATCCAACACGGACACCTGAACATGACACCTGTCATATTTCCATGTGAAACTCATGTCAACCTCCATTGGTACTCCCAGCACCGAGCCAACCGCCCATATGACATCATACTCTCTGAGATCATCCGGAAGACCAGTAAACTGCACCCAGATCCTAGTGAGCTCGAACTTCACCTCACCTCCTCCTGACTCCTCAATCATCATGGTCGTGTTGGGAAATTTTGTATGCAACACCCCCCCACTCCACCATCCTCCTCAACTCAGCGCGAGTAGGAAACACAGCCTTGAAAGTGTTGGAGGCTATCTCTTGTACCCCCCACTGCCACTGTCCAGGAATCAAGCGCTCTAGTTCGGATATCACATTTGCCATAGTAAGAGAACTCCCAGCAACCCGGATTATACCTGTCTTCGATTCCACCTTGTGCTTATGACTACTTGGTGCTGGAATGTAATAAAACCCAAGTGCATCAATCGCATATCCACAGGCAAGAGCAAAAGGTTTTTCTGCTCTATATCTTGGGCAGCGTGTCTTCAAATGATCCTTCTTATCGCAAATTTCACAATACAGCTCCGCTGTGCAATCTGTCATTGCATGGCCTTTGGTGTAACACCTAAAGCAATAAGGTTGTTTTCCGAAAGCTTTCATTGCACCTGCTGCTGAAGTTTCAGGCACATCCATACCTGACACTTTGGCCTTGTCTGTTTTTGCTCCTTTGACCCCCTGTACTGGTGCTACATCAGCACTTCCTCTAACTTCAGGTGCACCTTTGCCCTGCATCAAGGCGAATGCCTGCTGTAGTAGGGCAGCAGCCTGCGCGACGTCCGCGGATGAGCTGCCAGCCCCCATCTGCGCCATCAGCGATGCAGCTTGAGCAGCCGGATCACCTGATGTTAGGCTGGCGCTGGTACGGTGCCTGGACCACCATGCGCCTGATCTCCCATGCTGCCGGGCTGAGAAGAACCACCTCAACCATGCTGGCTACCATTGTTGTTGTACCACCCACCAGCACCTCCATACCCTGGACCATTGTGCCGGCCGCCGCTACCATAGCGGCCGCCAGGGCCACCTCGACCAGCACCAAACCGGCCACCTCCACGACCGGAGTAGCTGTTACCATATCCTCCATAGCCGCCACGACCAGGGTGGAAGTTCGGCTGAAAACCGCGCCCGAACAGACCCCCTTGGCCGCCAGACTGACCACCTCCCCGGTTTGCCGTGCCTCGCCCGCCGTTCTCCATCCCTCGCCGCGCAGCTTCGATGTACGATCGCGCGCAGGAAGGAGCGAACGAATGCGGCGCTCTAGGGTTTCCGGTCGTCGTCCTTGTGCGCGCGTAGAAAGCCACAAGGCCCTCGGTAGGCCTGTACGGGACCGATGGGCTGAGGCAAAAACGCGTGGGCTTGCGACACGAGCCAACAGAACTGACCGGCCCAGCCCGCATCGAACAATCCGGCCCGATATTCAATGACCGGCGGTTCAAATTCGAAAATCCGATCTCCCCCGATTCCCGTCCGGCTATACCGGATCTCGTCACCTTCTCCGGCGCCGGTGACACCGCAGAGGAAGACCAGGACGATGGGACCAGTGAATGCGTGTCACGGCTGCCCCTCGTACATACCTTGGCTTTGGCAATGGCGTCCCCCAACGTCATCGGCGTTGACACCCTTGGCACTGCCGAGGTGCAGCGCCTTGGCCTCCTAACCGGCCGCCATTGTTGCATGACCGCATCCACGATCCTGTCCGCCAAGCTTGGATCCTCTGATTCCCAGTTGTCAGGGCTTCTGCTCAATTGTTCCTTCGCCAGCCGTAACTGTGGAATAGTAAACCCTGCTCGACCGGCCTTCTCCACAAACTCCGACGTGCTGATGGACTCGACGGAGCTCGGGGAAGCTGGGACATCCTCCTCGCTCAACTCCGAGTCACTAGCACCTAAAGCCCAAAATCTAGATCCTCGGCCAGCCTCCACACCATGAATCACTCTTCTTGCCTTTGTCGCCGTCGACGATGCTAATGCCAGCTCCGCCTCCCGATGGCGGCGCTCCTTGACGAGAATGTAGTCCTCAGCTGTGAGCTCCACCGCCGGCAGCGGCGCCACCACCTGACCTGGCCGGCGTGCCGGCGGCAGCGTGAGCCGCCGCACCCTCAGTCGCCCAGTCATCGCCTCTCACATCGCCCCGCTTCCCCAGACGTATAGAAACCGACTATGTCACACGCCACATCACCATCTACTAGGACCATCTATTTTATGTCTCTATGACTAATAACATCTATACATATAATTTATTAGTCTTGCAAGTGCAACAATAGAAATGCATGGATGGCGATCGATCATCTTAGGGCCGTTCTTTCTCAACAAGATGAACATGTTTTCATGTATAATGTCTTTGCAAAGAATATTACTATACAATCATCTTAACGTTTCTAATTTCAAATTTTACCTTAAAATCATGTATAATGTCATTTGCAAAAGTCTATTGTTATAATGTTTCTATTTTCAAATTTTACCTTAAAGCTTTGTTTAAAAAATTCCTGCAGCATTGCGCGAGGGCGCGAAGTATCTGCTAGGATTATTATATTTGCAGGAGGCTTGTCATTTGCGTCTTGTTCGTTTGGCTGGTGGCTAGTGGCTGGTGCTGGTTTTTGCTCAGAGAAAAACACTGCTGGCTGGTTGGTGGCTGGTGGTTGGTGCTGGTTTCTGCTGAGAGAAAAACATTGCTGGCTAGCTGGAAACCATCCAGCCGAACAGGGTTGGAAGGCAATATTCTAGTAGTGTGTTCTTTTTTTTGAGAAAAGTAGCGTGGTTTTCTTAGAACTGGGCTATCGATTTCTTTAGAGTTTAAGAGGGCCGAGCTGTCATGCAAATCAAACGAACGGTGGAATGTCACGCTTCGGCCTTGTCCCGATCGTGTAAATACTGGCCCATTAAATATGAATGGCCCAGAAGAAAATATTTGGCCCATCTGCATGAAAATATCTGGAATAGTCCGATTTGCACTCTAATGAGGTGAATCAATTCAATATATGAATATGGATCTTCAAAATCAATTGTACGATAGGCGTTTGTCCAAATTTTGCTTGGGTCTTCGTTTGTCCTCTCTTCAACTGGTGGCAAGATTAACGATCATGGAAAACCACCTAGAAGACTTGCCTTGCCCCAACCAGTTGAGCTAGCTCAAGTTCCTACGGTATATCAAACCTTTACTTTTCATTAAAACAAATCAAAACTAATACTATACGATGAAATGAGTAAATTATTGCATTGCCCAACCATAAACGCATATGAATTCCAGGTTGTGTACAATATTAAGTCATTAACAAAAATTACTCTTGAAATTGTCAATGAATCAACACTATAATAATAATAATAAGGACGACGACGACGACGACGACGACGACGACGACGACGATGACGACGATGACGATGATGATGATGTTATTTTGACATTATTAATGGTTATCTAAGATTATTTTAACAATGCACTCTTTGCACTTCATGTGAGCATTGCTAGTGTGGCCTCTTTTCCATATATGCCATAGAATAACAAAATATAGCATGCACAATAAATACATTCTTTTAAGTGTGGCACACTTCTTATACCAATACACGATAACCCGTCTCCCATCTTTTTTATTTATATATTGATAATGGTTGTAAGACGTCCGTTGTAGAATCTCAAAATGTAAACCATAGAGACTAATACATTATTGCTAATTAATATTAATATTATTCTTGAAAAAGGTTGTTGTTAGATCTTGTTGTCCATCTTCTTTCTATTATGGTTACCTTCCAATGCAATACTCTTTATCGGATTCAATTAGTATATGATCTCAGCCTTTCAATGTGTATAGTTATGGTGGTGAGATATAAATATCTCACTATTTTGAATTTAATTTGATTGAGTTCTTGAGAAGATAAATATCTAATCTCTATGTTTACAAAACCATGTTATGCAAAAACCAATTAGCCTAGACTCTTAAGAGGTTAAATATTTGAGAAAATGTTGATTGCCATTGACATTGACCATCTACTGATTTTTGACCAATATGCTAGACAATTAAATGAAAGAAGTGTAGATAACCCCCCAAACTATTAGACGTGGAACACTTCACCCCCCAAAGTATAAAACCGGGTAACCAGCACCCTAAACTATGGAAACCGGTGCACATGACCCCTTATAGTGGTTTTCTTAGGTGGTTTTGCAAGAAAATTTACAAAAACCTCCCTATAATGATTAGACTCTGGTAAATAGATCCTTGCACGCACTCCTCCGCGCCGCCCCTGCACCGCCGTCCGGCCTTGCTCCGGCCTGGCGTCGCGGCGCCTTCTCCCCTCCCCTCCACCCCCGTGCCACCCCATCCTGTCGCTCCCGCGCGGCCCCATCCCCTCCGCTCCCTCCCCTGCACCGCCGCTTCCCCTCCCGGCCACCGCTCCCTTCCCCTTCCTCGCCGGGGGAGCTTCCCGCCGCTGCCGCGCTTGGGGGCTTCGCGCCGTCGCCGCAGTCGTCTTGGGGGCCCGGCCGCCGTGTCCTCCATCCGCGCCGTCGCGGACCGGATGCTCTGCGCCGGGTACGGCCTGGCGCCGAAGCTCGCACAGGTCCACGTCTCTGCCCGACGCGACGCGCTCGCCGAGTCCATGGCACTCCTCGGCGTTGAGCCCCTCGCCATCGAGAAGGTGCTTAGGATGGAGTGGAGCACCCTCGACCAGAAGATGCGGTGGTGGGATCACGTCGTCAGTTTTTGTCATCAGGACCTTCCACGCCGACGAGCGTCGCCCCTGTGGCGAGGTGTTCGAGTGCTTCGCCGACGTGGCCCATGGCCCTGAAATTGGCGACAAGGTCGTCCAGCCGGCCGCCGACGCCGCCTTCGGCACCGGCCGCGCCGCTGCTCGCCGTCGCAGCGCTGGCCATCGTCCGCGTCGTCGCGCCCCCGCGCGGCGGCCGCCCCGTCATGCATCAGCCAGCCGGCGGTAGCGACTCCTGCTGCTCGGAGAAGATGTCCGGGGCCGCGTGTCGGAGAAGATGTCCGGGGCCGCGTGTCGGAGAAGATGTCCGGGGCTGCGTGTCGGAGAAGGCGTCTGGGGCCGCGTGGTCGTCGGGGATGCTGGCCTCTGCGTCCTGCAGCTGCTGGGCTTCGCCGAAGCGGTCACCGTGGCGCTGTGCGCCGTCGAGAAGCACTACTGCACGCTGGGCATGTAGCAAGGGTCTGTTTGCGAAGAAGGAAGGGTTTGTTTGCGAGAGCTTAATTATTCTAGGGAGTTTTCTGTAAAACTTTGACAAAACCGCCTAAGAAAACCACTAGAGGGGGTTATGTGCGCCGGTTTCTAAACTTTAGGGGGCTGGTTATCCGATTTTGTAGTTTAGGGGGTGAAGTGTTCCGGGTCTAATACTTTGGGGGGTTATGTAGACTTCTTCCACAATTAAATCATTAGTTGTGTGGAAAGATTATGTGGTTGACTTTGATAAAACCTAATAGGCAAGGCTCTTGTGCTCTTACCTTTACATCATGGAGTCTATAGGATAAAATAAATAACTTTAAACACCTAGTCTACAATGAAAACATAATGGTTCACTCAAACACCATCGATGTACTTACATTTATACGACGACGACGACGATGACGACGATGACGATGATGATGATGTTATTTTGACATTATTAATGGTTATCTAAGATTATTTTAACAATGCACTCTTTGCACTTCATGTGAGCATTGCTAGTGTGGCCTCTTTTCCATATATGCCATAGAATAACAAAATATAGCATGCACAATAAATAGGCGCT
>OAMR01000042.1:1867323-1877756 GCA_900205405.1 Echinochloa crus-galli
CCCCCCAAAGTATAAAACCGGGTAACCAGCACCCTAAACTATGGAAACCGGTGCACATGACCCCTTATAGTGGTTTTCTTAGGTGGTTTTGCAAGAAAATTTACAAAAACCTCCCTATAATGATTAGACTCTGGTAAATAGATCCTTGCACGCACTCCTCCGCGCCGCCCCTGCACCGCCGTCCGGCCTTGCTCCGGCCTGGCGTCGCGGCGCCTTCTCCCCTCCCCTCCACCCCCGTGCCACCCCATCCTGTCGCTCCCGCGCGGCCCCATCCCCTCCGCTCCCTCCCCTGCACCGCCGCTTCCCCTCCCGGCCACCGCTCCCTTCCCCTTCCTCGCCGGGGGAGCTTCCCGCCGCTGCCGCGCTTGGGGGCTTCGCGCCGTCGCCGCAGTCGTCTTGGGGGCCCGGCCGCCGTGTCCTCCATCCGCGCCGTCGCGGACCGGATGCTCTGCGCCGGGTACGGCCTGGCGCCGAAGCTCGCACAGGTCCACGTCTCTGCCCGACGCGACGCGCTCGCCGAGTCCATGGCACTCCTCGGCGTTGAGCCCCTCGCCATCGAGAAGGTGCTTAGGATGGAGTGGAGCACCCTCGACCAGAAGATGCGGTGGTGGGATCACGTCGTCAGTTTTTGTCATCAGGACCTTCCACGCCGACGAGCGTCGCCCCTGTGGCGAGGTGTTCGAGTGCTTCGCCGACGTGGCCCATGGCCCTGAAATTGGCGACAAGGTCGTCCAGCCGGCCGCCGACGCCGCCTTCGGCACCGGCCGCGCCGCTGCTCGCCGTCGCAGCGCTGGCCATCGTCCGCGTCGTCGCGCCCCCGCGCGGCGGCCGCCCCGTCATGCATCAGCCAGCCGGCGGTAGCGACTCCTGCTGCTCGGAGAAGATGTCCGGGGCTGCGTGTCGGAGAAGGCGTCTGGGGCCGCGTGGTCGTCGGGGATGCTGGCCTCTGCGTCCTGCAGCTGCTGGGCTTCGCCGAAGCGGTCACCGTGGCGCTGTGCGCCGTCGAGAAGCACTACTGCACGCTGGGCATGTAGCAAGGGTCTGTTTGCGAAGAAGGAAGGGTTTGTTTGCGAGAGCTTAATTATTCTAGGGAGTTTTCTGTAAAACTTTGACAAAACCGCCTAAGAAAACCACTAGAGGGGGTTATGTGCGCCGGTTTCTAAACTTTAGGGGGCTGGTTATCCGATTTTGTAGTTTAGGGGGTGAAGTGTTCCGGGTCTAATACTTTGGGGGGTTATGTAGACTTCTTCCACAATTAAATCATTAGTTGTGTGGAAAGATTATGTGGTTGACTTTGATAAAACCTAATAGGCAAGGCTCTTGTGCTCTTACCTTTACATCATGGAGTCTATAGGATAAAATAAATAACTTTAAACACCTAGTCTACAATGAAAACATAATGGTTCACTCAAACACCATCGATGTACTTACATTTATAGGCATGTATCCTATATTAAGGCCCATTTGGTCTAGCCAGATTCCTAGAAACAAGAAGAAACCCTACCAAAAGCGAATCGAGGTGCTTCACTAAACTAGAAACATTTCTTAGTTTTTACTGGAAATAATTGAGAAACAAAATCCCTATCAAATAATGCATGAGTTGACTATGGAAAGTGACTATGAACCCCAACTAAGGACTAAATAAAGCTCTAAAAGCAACAAAGTTAGATCTATTAACTTTCATGTATATTTTATTTTCTAATTTTAATCATAAACTAAAAGTTGATTATTTTTTGTTTTTGCAATCTTGAAACCTCAAGCTCCCTCCCCCCCCCCCACACACATAAAAGGCGTGCCATATAGTTTTGTGTTGGAATATCAATGAGAGAGATAGCATGGCAATTAGTTTATATTCGGTAAATATGCACGGTTTGTAGTACATAAAGCTCCTATTGTTCCATCTTGGTGATCTCACATCAAGATCTATTATGAGTCAATGGGAATCGTCATTGAAATAATTGGAAGTCTGGAATCTTTTAGGGTGTTGCATCGCTATCTTTGGGCCCGTTGGCACATCCAGGGGTCATTAATTGGTCGATCCTAGACCTTTATATTCCTTAGACGTCGACCAATTTGGGTTTGGTTATGGTTAGAATCAATATGTTCAATGACTGTGGCCATTCATTAATTTGTGAAACCCAACTTCGTATGCTAAACCAAGGTTTTGTGCAAAACTGCAAATTGAGTTGCATATGTCCTTGCTCTTGCTTGTGTTTTTGATTCGTATACTGGAGATAGCCTTCATTGTAAAGTCAATCGGATAGCACAATTGATAACCGGAGAAGAAGTAGTGTTCCGATTTTATGGTTGTGGTCGTGTGACACACCACCTTCAAGAGTCTAGGCCAACAGATGTCAAGACAGGCAATGTCACCACAGGTGCCTTGCCGTCGATTGGCACGTCACGTACTACCAAATGAATAGTGCTAATCAAATCCTAGAACAAATCTAGAAAAATGCGAACACCCATGCTAAGGACTCGAACCTTGTGGGATATGGGTACCCTAGGGCCCATCACCGAGGGCGGCGGCGGCCGGCCCAAAGAAGACCGAGTCCTAGTAGACTCCTACTAGGACCCCCCTATTGTAAATAGTCCCATATGGAAAATACTCAGATTTGTAACCTTACCTCCTGGATATATAAAGGAGGGAAAGGTCCCTAAATAAGGGCATCCAACCATCGCATCACACCCTGTAAACCATATGCTCTCCCTAGCTTCCTGAAGCTCGGCCGAGTACCGAGCAATACAAACGATGCCACCGACACAGGATGTAGGGTATTATACCTCCGGGTAGCCCGAACCTGTCTAAATCAGTGCCTCCTGTGTACCATCAAGCTACTAGCTCATCGATCGCCCCGTAAATCAACCACTCGGGTACCCCCCAGGTGGATTGCCAGTCCTAAGGTCCGACAGTTGGCGTGCCAGGTAGGGGGAGATTGGTGAGCTTTTTCGATTCGGAAACACCGTTGGCTCGATGGCAGATCAATCTCGCGTTGTCTTCCCCGCATGCGTGGAGGCGCGCCCTGAAGAAATCTCAGATCCGATCTGAGAACCCGCCCGACCCACCCAGCTTGCGGACTACGCCGAGTTTCAGATCGCGCACGGCAACTACTTCAACTCGGCCACGAATCAAGCTAAGTATTTTATTTTATTTTTACAGCTTAATAAGATCGCTATGTGCATAATTTTTTCTCCATGTTCATAAGACAACTACCGACCTGCATTGATTAATTCACGGCAACCATACATTCACTCTATTAAAACTGCTCATGCAAGCACCAAAACGAAACGGCAAGTCCGACTCACTATATCCAAAGTCTAAACACGCGTGAAAGTACTCGACCGGGACCCTGCCTACGACTAAGCCTCCATGCAGAGCATCGCAGCATGTAGGAGTGCTGCCTCCATGAGAGCTCCAGCCAGTTCTTCGTCCGAGTCCCTTGCGCTTGTCATGATCGCGGTGAAGTGATAGGAGTTGATAACTCAACTCAAAAATAACGCATGCTAAAAGCATAAGCAAAATCAAGTACTTATTACAAATAAGTTTACTATCGTTTCTCCAAAAGACTACCGTTTTTCTTCCTCTCCCTCACAGGTACAACGGCGTTTCCTCACTTCGCCCGGCCGACCTCGCAAGCTCGGGGGGCTGGCGCGGGCGACAACTCGGTGTTCGTTCGCGTCTCCCAGCCGACCTCGCATGCTCGGGGGCTGGCGCGCGTGATGACTCGGCGTTTCCTCTCGCTGTGCGGCCAACCTCGCATGCTCGGGGGCTGGCGCGCGCGGCGACTCGGCATATCCTTTCATCGCGCGGCCGACGTCGCATGCTCGGGGGCTGGCGCGTGCGGCGACTCGGTGTTTCCTTCGTCGTGCGGCCGACCTCGCATGCTCGAGGGCTGGCGCGCACGGTGACTCGGCGTTCTTTCCGTTGCAACAAGCATCGAAGTCAGCATCAAACGGGATAAACACACACCGAACAAGACCAACTTAACCGAGCTACGGCTCTAATCTGTTGCTCTTGCTCGGCGTCACCTCGCGTCCCGCGGCAGACCTCGCATGCTCGGGGGCTGGACGCCGTATTTTGGTGATAGCATGCTTTCACCTACTTTTGGCGGCATCATGTTGTCCGACTTATTTTTTGGAGCCTCGGCCTGCTTATACTAACCAACCCAACGCTCGAGGGCTACTGTATACAGTGCTCCTAATCGTCGCCCTGTAATCGGCCCTCATGAGGACCGACCAACTACCTTGAAGGACTCGGCGTCGTGTTGGGTGTTCTCTTTTGAGCACCGCCCACCCTTGTGCCAACTACAAGTTGAAGCACCTTCAGCCGACCAGATTGGCCTCGTTCCTTCATCAAGCAGTTCGACACACGCCTGAACGTTGCTCGGGGGCTTGTGGGATATGGGTACCCTAGGGCCCATCACCGAAGGCGGCGGCGGCCGGCCCAAAGAAGACCAAGTCCTATTAGACTCCTACTAGGACTCCCCCTATTGTAAATAGTCCCATAGAAAAATACTCAGATTGTAATCTTACCACCTGGATATATAAAGGAGGGCAAGGTCCCTAGATAGGGGCATCCAACCATCGCATCACACCCTGTAAACCATACGCTCTCCCTAGCTTCCTGAAGTTTGGCCGAGTACCAAGCAATACAAACGACGCCACCGACACAGGACGTAGGGTATTATACCTCCGGGTAGCCCGAACCTGTCGAAATCAGTGCCTCATGTGTACCATCAAGCTACTAGCTCATCGATCGCCCTGTCTACAAATCAACCACTCGGGTACCCCCAGGTGGATTGCCGGTCCTAAGGTCCGACAAACCTGAGTGGATAGGTTCCACCATAAGGAATCTTTCCAATTGACCTACCACGCACACAAAACAACACGCAATCGATTAACCTATAGCAAGAAGCCCATGCCATATATTCTTGCTACTTCAAGGCTTCAAGTGAGCCATGAACACATTATATTAACCAGTTAAGAAGAAAGGAAAGTTAATTTGATGATGGTAACTGGCCTGAATTTGTTGCTAGCATGCCGAAACTCCAAAGAAAATGTGCATTGTAGGGTACCAAAATTATGACCTATTTTTTGTAAAAAAAACTCAATCATGGTGGGAGACTTCCACAAGAGTTTGTTCTCTGAAGGTATCGTGCTTCAAACCTTGTTGTGTCACTATCTTTTGGCCGGTTGGCGCATCCAGGTGTCATTGGCCAATCCTAGAACTTTATATTCGGTAGATGTCACCCAAGTATGGTTTGGTTTTGTTTAGAATCAGTCTATTTAAAGATCATGGTTGTTCATTGATTAGTGAATTAAACCCCAACTTTGTGTGCTAAACCAAGGTTTTGTGTAAATTGAGTTGCATATGTCCTTTCCTTGCTTGTGTTTTGATTCATATGCTGGAGATAGCCTTCATTGCAAAGTCAACCGGGACAGTAAGGCACTTTGTATGTCTCAACATTTGCTGGCCCATGATCGAGAATTTTGGGGACCCCAAAATCTTTCCAATTGACCTACCACACACAACAACAAACAATCGATTAAGTCATAGCAAGAATCTCACACCATATCTTCTTGCTACTTAAAGGCTTCAAGTGAGCATGATTTTGCACAATGAGCCATGAACACATTATGTTAACCACTTAAGAAGAAAGGAAAGTTAATTTGACGATGGTAATTGGCCTGAATTTGCTGCTATAGCATGCCGAAACTCCAAAGAAAATGTGCACTATAGGATACCACAATTACAGCCTATTTTGTTCCAAAAATTCTCGATCATGGTTGGAGACTCATACCAGACTTTATTCTAAGAAAGTGCTGTGCTTCAAACATGGGTCGGGAAGGGAGTTTCAGTGACTCGCGGAGAAGCTTAGCTATTTTTTTTAACTCAGAGAAATATGTTGGTACAAATCAAAATTTGTCTAATTAATATGTTTCTGTATGCACCTAATTGGCTCATTGTTCCCGGAAGCTGGTTGAGAAATAAATTAATTAGTGCCTACACATCTCTCGGTTCACTAGTTCCATGGCATCAGCATTTCAATGAAGAATGAAGAAGCCAACGAGATCACGTCCATGTTTTGCTCAATTTCGGAATTTAGCTATCAATAAATGTTCACAATGCAGTTCCCAAAAAAGAAATATCAATGCTAAAAATGAAGTTACGTTATCCAGAGGCAGAAAATTTCTTGCTAAACTGAAGAAATGAACAACAGAACAAGCAAATTGGACAGTAAAAACCTCACTCGCCCCTATTTTCTGCGTACGTTTAGGTATCTGCTATCTGCTGACACCGAAGCATTAGCAGTTACCAAATGACTTGATGAAGCCGGCCGGGGGCTAGCTCTGTTCTCCGCGCTCTATCTCTGCCATTGTCCCGGGGCTGAGGAGCACGTTGTTGGAGGCGCACCACGCGAGGTAGGCTTCCTGCATGGATCTCGGGGTCGAGGTCGACACGAGCAGCGCCGGAGCTGCTGCCGGTGGCCCGGTCGTCGACGGCCGCGGAGGAGATTCAGCTGCAAGGCCTAGTGATGATGACCTGCCGCTGCCGCCGCCGCCGCTGCTTGGTGTTGTGGGAGCCTGGGAGGCTGCGCCGGTGAGCTTCTGCACGGTGTGCGCGAAGTCCTGGGGCGGCACTCTGTAGACCTCATCCCCGCTGGGGTCTCGCCTCGTCCTGCTCTTCCTCGGCGCCGGCGCCGGCGAGCCACCACGGTCGAGGCTAGGGTTTGCCATTGCTAGATAGCTAGCAGCAGGTGGATGCTCTGTTGGGCGGGCTATGGTGTCGACCGGCTAGGAAGTAGGAAGATAGTTCAGTTAGCGCTATATGCATATATCTGCCATGCATATACTATATGTCTATATATAGCATCTATATATCCATGTGCAGGGTCTTATCGGGGGTCGTAGTCGGATGCTGACTTACTCAAGTGGCCACGTACGAGATTATGTCAGCACGGCGGCTGGGTCTCCATCAGCCTCTGACTCGGCTGCCTGGATTGATTGCACCTCTCGAAGGTACCTGGCAACTACGTACCTTAACCTCCATGTTGGGTGATGGAAATGGGATTCCTGAAGGCAACCAATAGAAGAAGTTGCGTGCGTGCGTACGTACGTTTGGGGTAAGTAAGGCCGGATTCTTCATTCTTTCTGAATCCAAAGGCCCAAATAAAACCGAACATACGTGTACTCCCTTCATATAAAATTTAAATGTTATTTGGATAAAATTTAGTCAAATATTGAGCTTGAAAATGTGAAAAACATATGAATAAATTTATCTTAATTTTTTTATAAAAGTATATATATATATTATTTTTAATTAATATTTTTGTAAAAATAAGAAGTCAAACTTAGGTTTTGGAGATCGTGTTGTTGTCCAAAACGACTTCTAAATTGCATACGGAGGGAGTATATAGCTAGCTAGACAAGACGACGCAAAGTAAAGAGAGCTAGCTCACGGAACTAAACCGTTGAGTGTTGTGTGTGTTCCCCGGCTGGGATCCTGCCCTGTTCATGCTCATGAAAGTAGATAAATGAAGAGCCAGGCAATATTTGTATTTAGTATATTTTCAGTACCTCAATTACATTGCGTGTAGTGTATATAGCATGATCCATGCATGATGCGCTACTACTGCGAGTGACTAAGTCAAGGCAGACTCCGCTTTCTTTTATTTATTTATTTATTCGCACAGATGCATATGGAATTGTGTATGGACCATCTACCCAAACTTTATGTGTTTTTTTCTTTAATTTGGGAGGAAATAGAGATTGTTGAGTACAAAATAAGCAGAAAACCTACCACACAAGATCATGGCGTGGAATCTACTCAGATTTCTTTGTTGCAAGACTTTTCTCTGCGAATGAGGATAGTGCTTATATGTGCCTTCCCGGGATAAGACATCTATTGCAATTGCAAAGACCGGTAAGCACGAGACCTCACGTCACTCTATAGATCTTACTGGGCTCAGCGTGGTAGGACCGACAATCTCCTATACACAGTAAAAAACTCAATGATTTTGCCGTAGCAAAAAAATCCACTGCCCTCTCTTCTGATTATATAGTGTTCATTCACTACGGAAAACCCCGTATATGCCGAGTGTCTACCTCTTTGCCGAGTGTATTATTTCGGACACTCAGCAAAGAAGATATCTTTGCCGAGTGTATTTTATTTGACACTCGGCAAACAAAAAACACTCGGCAAAGAGTTTGTTTGCCGAGTGTCACAAAAATACACTCGGCAAAAAAGTCCTTTGCCGAGTGTATTATATTTGACACTCGGCAAAAATTAAGTTTTTTGTTTTTAAACCGCAAGTGATTCAAATAATACAATATAAGGAATAGAAAAATTGTGTGCATGTTGTTTGCCAAGTGTCAATATAATACACTCAGTAAAAGAAGCATAGAAAATAAATAATAAACTTGTTTGCCGAGTGTCAAATAAATACACTCGGCAAAGAAGCTCTTTGCCGAGTGTATTACAATTGGCATCGGCAAAGAATTAAGTTTTTTGTTTTTGAACCGCAAGTGATTCAAATGATAATAAAATATAAAGAGTAGAAAAATTGTATGCATATTGTTTGCCGAGTGTCAATGGAATACAGCAAAGAAGCATAGAAAAATATAAAAAAATAAACAACAAACTTGTTTGCCGAGTGTTTTACCCTTGACACTCGGCAAAGATGGGAGTTAAAAAAGAGTGTGTATATTCTAAAGAAAGAAAATTTAGTCTAAAAATTATGAGATTTGTCTTGATGTGATGGTACCACACATAGAGGCTGTGATTAAAAGTTGAGAAGATTTCACACATTTTTTTCATAGCAATATTTACAAAATCGAAACAACTCATGAAAGTATATGTGTGATTGTATATGAGAGGGTTAGTAAATGTATTTTTTCAATACAAACTTTTTTATATGAAAGTCGTACATCTTTACGAAATATAAAACTTTGTAGTTGTCTACTTTTGTATTTGAGATTATTTAATAACTCAAAATGTTATTATAAGTCATCTAATTTGAAATTTGAAATTTTAAACTTTTCAAATGACCTCAAATGTATATATGTTCTATATCAAAGTTGTACAGATTCACGAAATATAAAACTTTGTAGTTGATCACTTTTTAATTTGAGGTTGTTTAATACCTAAAAAATATTCTTATAATGTATTCAATTTGAAATCTTAAATTTTAAAATTTTTCAAATGACCTCGGATGTAAATATATTCTATATCAAAGTTGTAGATCTCGAAGAGATGTAAAACTTTGTAGTTTACAACTTTTTCATTTGAAATTGTTTAGGCATCCAAAACCTTATTATAAACATATAGAGAAAACACAAGTCGCCACGTCAGCAATCCATACATCTAAAATGGTGGCTTCCTATTGGTCCAAACAACCTCCCACGGATCCACCTCCCCACCTCCCAATAAAAAACAACCTCCCTCTCTCTTCCCTATCTCTTTCTCTCTCAGCTCTCTTCCTCCCTCTCTCACAGGCACACCCGCGCGCGAGGGCCCTGGCCGGCGCGGCGGGCCGGCGGAGCGCGGAGATGTGTATAAGAGACAGATGCAGAAGGATTCAAGTACTCCGGTTCAGGCGGAGTTTTAAAGGTATCAAAAGGTTCTCTTGTTTGTTTAGTAGGTGATCTGAATTCTGCAAAGTTATATGTCCTAAGAGGAAGTACTTTACATGGTTCTGTTTCTACTGCTGCTGTTACTAATGCTGAACCTAGTAAGACTAACATTTGGCATATGCGTCTTGGACATATGAATATGTCTCCTGCATTTTGGTCAGGTTCGAGTGTCAGCGACACAACGTTATATACAGTAGTGGCTTGGCATGGAGAAGGAATACTAGTAGTATTATGAAACAGAGCAAACAAAAGAATTCGCGAAGGAGAGTGGTAGAAACGTAGAGAGTTGGTAGAAGTGCAGGAAACTGAATTCTCTATGCAGGAAACTGATCAGAGAATTCAGCACTCAGCTGCACCGTACCGGGCATGGGCATCAGCGCATCAACATGCATTTCAGGCCAGAGCAGAGCTGCTACCGTAAGATAAGAATTCAGGCCAGAGAAGGAGAAGAACAGCACTGCATCTGCCTCTGCCTGCGCTATCGGTCGATTCATATCCAACGAGAGGCCCAGCAGGATCTACTCCTGCTGACATAAAGATGTGACAACACACTTGAAAACGCAGCAAAGCCGTCACCACGGCCAACACCCGGCCTCCCTCGAGAAACCGGTCAGACCGGTTTACAGAACCGGTCAGACCGCTTTCTAACAGGAGATCGTAAAGACCTAGAAACTCGAGCTCGGGAGGGACCCCGTCGGAGCTCAAGCAATCTAGGGTTGCTCTAGGGTCGGCAGGCCACCTAGAACGCCTTAGTACGTCGCGGAGACGAGCAAAGGACAACAATTAGGGTTGGAAAAGGG
>OAMR01000042.1:1879502-1896230 GCA_900205405.1 Echinochloa crus-galli
CAGGGCCAAGCTGCCGGCGGCTGGCGCGGCCAGGGGACGAGCGGGGCGGCCGGGAGGCGCGGTCGAGCCGCGTGCTATTTTTTTAATTTTTTTCGAAAATGTTCACTGAGTGCTACCTTTGGCACTCGGCAATCTCTTCGCCGAGGGCCCGACAAAAAACACTCGGCAAAGGGCGGCTTTGCCGTAACCAGATATGCCGAGTGCCCTTTGCCGAGTGTTACATACGGCAAAAATTTTGCCGAGTGTTTTTAGGGGTTTGTCGAGTGCTTGGAGCACTCGGCAAACCTCCGGTTTCCCGTAATGATTTAGCATGAGGTACAGTACAACAGGAGTAATGATAGCGATGGTGGTTCGGTCTTCTGTCACTAAGTTGTGATATGAAGACATGTTCAGCCCACTAGGTTCTAGCATAAGTTAACATTACCCCTTAATCTCAATTCATAAAAACTAATTTGAAGATTCACTGCGAGAGAAATGACCATCCATGTTCCACATATATACCGGCCTTCACGTCCGGTACTAATAGAATCATGTAATATAATAAGGGTCATCCCCGGAGACCTTTAGTACCGGTTGGTAATATCAACTATTGCTAAACGGTCTCAATGGGTGAATTCAAAAGCAAAGTATCACCTAAGTGAAATTTCCTATGTCTGTAGGTGAAATGGTAAGGAAGGCAATGTATGTAGGTGAAATGGTAAGAAAGGCAATAGCGAGGCGGGAGGTCTTGGGTTTGAATCCTATACACCCAAACCAAATGTCGAGTGCACCTTGTGCTACCTTATTTTTGATGAAATAAAAAACAACATCGATGTGCTTTTGTCCATGCATGAAACACCATATAAAGCAGTGAGGTATGCAGCGTTGAAGACTTGAGGTTATCACACCATAGCACTGGTCGTGCTGCACTTGATTATGGTCATAAACAATTGTTAGCCAGATAGACAGACATGAAGGTGAAACTCAAAGCCATACTTCATAATATTGGCAATCATATCTTGTTCAACGACAATAGAAAAATAAGAACTAAGAGCATCATATAATAGTAATAACATATGATTGTTTTGAATATTAAAACACAAACATAGTCAATTTGAATATGAAGGTGAGTCATGCTAGTCATTCACAACAATGATGTACTCATCTACTCACCATTTGCCAATCAAACAAAAGTTACATCATAACTAATGTCTCTATCCATGTATTTCATGTAGATGATTACTAAATCATAACATGTTCACATCATCTGCATAAATAGACTATCGCTAGATCAACTAAAGAATTAGATCATCATGAATAAATAGCCATCATCAACATAAGAGGTTTGTCACAGTAATCTATTACATATGTAGTACATAAAAAATAAATAACCATCATCGACATAACAAGTTCATCACTAGATTGACTACATAATTAGTTCATAACCAAATGAACATCATTTACATGTCCATCACCAAACATAAGCTCATCACAAATTTTAAGTTCATCACCAAAAAGCAATTCATCATAACAACACTTCCCCTACACTACAAGAAATCACGAAACTTTTCTTGTAGTGTCTATCGCAAAACTTGAAATTTTTTTCATATTATGATATGAGCTTCTAACACATGCTTGACGAAAAAATTTTAATCACCCTACTATATGTTGTTATTCATATTCTCTCATGAAAACACAATTTTCTTCATAAATCACGTGACTTATTTTATCACTGACTTATATGGCTCATTATTTGTCATTATCAAGCCTAGAAACCATCAATTTCATGTGGCACCAAAAGGCCATGTAACAATGAAGCAAGCATGGAGTTTTGGTGATACATGACACATGTGTCATAATGTGGGTGTGGCTAACTTTGTTTTGCATGAATAAATCTTTAAGATTTGTCACGTTTAAAAGTAATTGATAGCAAAATAAACAAAGTCCTCTCAACACACTTCTAGATCATCAAATGGGTACCATGTCAAGATTAAGGCCAAGAACAAAAAACCATACCGGGAATCGAACCAATGAGGTTGTCGGTTCACTGGTTCAACCAATGGACCACCAGTCCGACCCCAGTTTAGTTATACTCATATATATTATTTGTATTTCTAATGTTTCCAAGTGAATATCGAGTGAGATGGTCAATAGAGTTGAGTTTCAATCCCGCGTGCACAGTTCGAATCCCATTACCTATACTTTTTTTTGCAAATTTACCTTCTATTTTTCTCTTTGGGCCTTCGCTAGGGTTATTTGGGCCGGATTATAGCCGAGTAGCGCACGGGATTAGTGTTGGCACTTCTTACGATCCAATATCAGGATTCTGAATCCTGGTACTTGAGTAAGGAGTGTTTCAGTGGTTTTCCTTATGGCTAGTAAAATATGTGAACATTCTGCAAGCGCACTGAATCACCATTGTAGCACTTCACCAGGGAGTAATCCGAGGTATCATAATTTCTATATCCGTAGGGAAGCTTTGGCAAGAATACTAGCAAACAGATATACGAGTCTATCAGAGAAGAGTACACAACTATCAAGGAAGGGGGATAACGGTATTGGATAGGAATGGTTATACCGTGACACACAGCTCAAGGATGGCTCAGATAGGAAAGAAAAGCAATAGATAGTTGGGAGAACAACGAGAAGAGATGAAGGGTTCCTGGGTACTTTATCTATCTATGTCACTCGGGCTTAGAGATATAGTGGCTGAAGAGCCAACACTAGGAGGTCAAGATTAACTCTATTGTCTTAGTATCGGGACGAGAGACCAGCAGTTCCAGAAAGAGATGAGAAGGGGAATTGCCACCATCTCAGGGGGCTCCTGCAGGCCGAGCTGGACGTGATGGGCTACGTAGGCCGTATAGGGCTGTCACCACCTAACGGATACCACCTTCGTGGACTCAAGGACAAACCAAGGTTACCGTCAAGCCTAGGAACCACTCCTACACTAGCCAACAACTACTTACTCCGCTAGCAAGAGCAAGCAACCTCGTCGATACTCTCAATGACAATTCACCGGTAGTATAGAGCAAGATCGAAGAACCAACTAAAACAAAGACTTAAACAAGATCTGAAAGCACTAGAACTACAACTAACTATAGTCTAAACATGATATAGATGCAACTAGAATAAAGTAGAAGTAAGCTATAAATGACTAAGGCAAAGTGATAAAGATAACTATATTGATACCTTAATGGCTTATAAAAGGAAAAGGAAAAGATACAAGAGCTAATACCAGAGCTTCTGAAGACGACTCCGGAACCTCCGAGGCACAGCTCGACTCAACTCTAACTCCCAACTAAACTATCCTAACTCTACTAGAACAAGTGGAAAGTGAGCTCCTTGGCTTGGTGTGTGTGATACAAGTGAGTGACACCTCTATTTATAGCTTGGAGTGGTGGTTTAAGGTGGACTAGCAGGCAAGGGAGCTAGGGAGGCGGTGCTGGGCCTCGGATTTGCACCGCCTTAGCTCCCACGGCTTAGATCCCCCGGTGTCGGTTTCATGGAGTGGGGGTGGTTCAGCCGAACTGGGCTTCCAGCCTAGTACCCCCCCCCCCTCGCACCGCCTCTCCTTCTAGGTTGCTTTCGGCTGCTCTTCCTTGGTGAATTTTGTGTTGGTTTGGCCCATAGGTGATGTGGCGGTCGTCCGCGTGTCATGGGTTGTCATTGCTTGGTTATCACTGACGTGGACGGCTCCCGGTTGTGCTTCGTGTCGTATACGGCTAAGGGGGGTAACCGGCCGAACGGAGTCGTTCGGCCGAATCGGTCGATTCCGACCCCTATAGCGTGTATTTCTTGTTAATGTACCTGCACAAGTGAAACACACCAAAACTTGTGGAACTTTATTAGAAATAAACCTAAGTGCATGGAATGTCACATATAACCTCTTTTATTCCTGAGTATTGCTGGTCGAAAATGGGTTGTAACGATCGCCAAGAATTAGCTGTTGGCGCTGGTTTTTATTTTGGACGGTCTTTTATACAAATCGAGCCGATGACGATGCCGGTTCTCGGTTTTTTGGTTGAATCATAGTTCCGGTCCGGTTTTTTGTACTATGGATTAGATTTTACTAGTTTGTAGCTTTTTACCGTACTATTAAGAGGGGCTCAAAATTTAGTAGTTTGACCATGCAAAAATTCATGGCATTGATGCACATTATGTCCAAGAATCACTTCAAGCATCTCAAACAAGTTAAGTACGGTAAATGGAAACAATTAGGAATCTAAGGACATCAGGATAGATTGAATGGTACACTGGATGATTCGTCGAGAAGGGGATAGATGGGTTGTTTATCTGTTGCCTACTAGCTAATGAACTCACTTGCACTGAATCATCATGTGGTACATGAAGATATGTGTTGGATGAAGCATAGGATAAAGGTGAATAATGTCAAATGTTTCTTAAAGTACTGAGTCAAAACACCAGATTGCTCGATGAATCCTCCAAAAGTGTCAGATAAATGCACATGAAGCTTAGAAAAACAAGTTCATAATGATTGGATGAATACAACTTCAATAAAAGCTCTCTAGTTTGCTCTAAAAAATACAACTTCAACCGGATCATCCGATGGTACAGTAGATTATCCCATTAAGATTTGCAACGGTCGAATCGTTGTTGAAAGTGACCGGATCATTGGTAGAATTCAGGGATAGCATTGAATCATCTGGTGGTACATAACATTTTTATATTCAATTCCTATTTCAATATTTTGTATGAAACTTTCAACATTTTATATGTGATCCTTAAGAACTTTAAATCCTCATTAAAATTTTGAAATAATATACTCAAATTTCGAAATATTATACATAAATCTCTATATGGTAACTAACATCATGGTTCAAATAAATTTGAAAACGGATACACATTTTGAAAAACAAGGTCATTTAAAGTGAAATTCATACTAATTTTCAAAATGTTTCCTCCAGGCTGCACATGGTACCATTTGTCATCCTTTGCACATCATATTAGCTTGTTGGACCTATGTGATTAGTTAAAGAAAAAGGTTCAAATCACTCCCTTGAGTATTGCCAAAGTTCACATAATTGTCTAAATTATTTTTAGGTTTAAGATGATGCATGTAGATTTATCTCAACTATATAATGGCACCACCAACGCAACCACGTAATGAGATTTATCTTTTCTTTTGTTTCTCCACATACATGGAGATTTATATTAAAATTTTGCAGTGTGATAATGGACATCAAAACTTCAATTAAAAATACAATGTGAGCTTTTCATAATAATTTTGATGCCTGATGTCTCTTGCAAAATTTGAACTTAAAATTTCGCTTTTGCATGGAGAAAAAAACACAACTCATAGTAAGGGGGAATTTGACCAATTGTTATATAGTTGTGATATAAATTGAAACAAAATAGTCTACAGATCTATCTAGAATTTGGTCATATTTAAGAGGAGTAAATTAAACGTTTTTAGTTAAATATCATCTAAATAGTAACCTAGCCCCCTTCTCAATAAGTTTGTTTAAGCATGGGATCTTAGAGTGGGGCAATCTTGTTTATGCTCACCGAAAACAAAATCTATGTCACTAGTGTTGCGTAGCATTGCGGAAAGATAATGTGCATTTATTGCAACTACTAACTTATCCGTGATCGACCTGTTTACTTGGCTTATCAGCAGCCAGCCAACATTATTTTTCTCTCAACACCAGCCACCAGCCAGCCAGCAGTATTTTTCTCTCAGCACAAATGAGCACCAGCTACCAGCCAGGCGAACAGATCGATAGCTCAAATCAGCACCAGCCACCAGTCAGGTCCGATAGCTCGTAGCAATGCACGTGTCAACAATGCAAAGGGATTTTCCTTTTTCCTGCCTTGTGCCTTTCATACAATGTTTATCTAGTATCCACTTTTTGTCAGAAAAAACTTTATATTTAGTATGCATCGCGTGTAGCAAAGTCAATGCAAGTGTCGGTGGTATAATGACAGGGGATGTAAATCGTTATTTTTGTAAAGAGTTGCAACTAGTACCAGAGAACACACAGATTAATGAGTGTGGATTAATTGGGGCGTAGGATGGCAGCGATAATAACCGCGACAGCACGATCATCCACGAGGAGGCCTGTGTGCGACACATTGCGCACCTTCACCATACTAAACTGAGCCGCGCGACGCCTCCACGCCGGGTCGACAGCGACGAGGCTCGCCAGGTTCACCAGCCCGTCGTCGTCCCCCATGGCCATCCTCGGCACCACGCCGAAGTCGTCTCCGGGTACGCCATCATCTCCGGCGTGTCCACCCCGACCCCGACGACGCACGCCACGGGCACCCGCGGAGACGCCGGCAGCTCCCGGAACAGGGGCAGCACGCGGGACTCGTACGGCCCGACCGCCGCGCCCATCCCGACGGCCTCGAGGGACACCGCCATGTCTTGCGCCGTGTACGCCCTGCTCCTCGTGGTCACCAGCGGCCGCGCGGCCCCGAAGACGGCGGGGCTCGGCAGCGGCCAGAGGCTGCTCTGCAGGCTCCGGTACTCGCCCCTGAGCGCCGCCGGGTCCACGAACGGCAGGCCGAGGCTGTTGCCGGCGGCGAGCGCCAGCATGGCCAGGACGACGCCGCCCCACGGCGCGGCCACCGGCACGAAGCGCCGCACGAACCACACGCTCCACGGCAGCGGCCGCCGCAGAAGGGGACGCGGGTCTCCACGCCCGGGGCGTTGCGGTAGTCGTCGGAGGCGGCGTCGTACGCCGCGCTCATCTGCTCGGCGAAGCAGCGCACGCCGGCGGGGTCCTCGAGGGCCTTGGAGTCGAGGAAGAGGCGGAACCAGCCGTGTCCCCTGCGAGCGGCGGTGCACAGCGGCGACGACCGGCGGTAGAGGTCGGTGAGGCGCGCGTCGAGCTCATTGGTGGCGTAGCCGGGCATCACCACCACGGGAGGCAGGGGCAGATGCATGCCGCGCCTCGAGCTCAAGTATTTGGACAAGATCGCGGCCACGGCTGGGAGAAGAAGAAAGGCCGCCCAGCGCAACCGCGCTGCTATGGCCATCAGGAACGCTTGCTTGCTCGATCTTGTTTGGAAAAACTTTTTACTTTAGCCATCGATAAATGCCTATCGGTCAAAACATGTATATGGAATTATGGACGCCATATTAGTAGCTTCAATGTATATACACACACATCTAAACGGCTTCATGTGGTTATTTCTCCTTCACAAAAAAAAATGCGGTTGATTCATTTAAAAAGACACGATACATAGACTCACCTAAGACCGAATCAAAGGTCTTTCCAAAAATTTGATTTTTGTCAAAGGTACGTTCTATAAAAAAAATGAAGCTATGTCAAGTCTATGTATTGTGTCTTTTTATAAGAAACAAGAAGGAAAAATTGCTGAAACCACCTCATATATATGTCATTTGGAGTTTGAGATTTATCCAATAAACTGTTTTTTTTGCTGCAAATGCCCACCACTACTCTATTCAATTGCAAAACCTACCTCAATGTGCACATGCTTAAATGTTTCCGCCCTGCTTTTTGTGATGTAGATCCACAAAAGGCCAAGCTAATTAATTGAGTCAAACTTGATTAAGTGCTTGGATTAGGCTATTCATCGTATTGTATTGATTTTTGTTTCAAACAGATCGAAAAACTCTATGAAATAATTTTTAGGCTCTCACTAGTAATTATTTTAGTGTGATCATTAAAACTAGTTAAGCTTGTACTCCTTAAAGTATCTAGTTTTGATAAGTACTACATTGGCCACTACAAATTAAGAAAACGGGGCTGGACGGTTAAGCATGTGCATATTGTGGGTGCTTTTATAACAAAATCAAGTAGATGATGGGTATTTATAACAAAACAACTTATGGGGAACAATTTCAAACTCCAAATGACGTGGCCATTTTTGCAATTTTCCAAAACAAAAATGATGAACCAAAGCACGGGCTTGTAAAAAAAGAAAACAAAATACACACAACACATAAGAAAACAAGCCCAACCCACACAACAAATCGACACGGGCTCTATACTGTCCTGGGCCGTGATTTCTTCCTAACTTGCTGCTGTGGATCTTGGCCTTTTGTGTACCTTTGACAGGTATCGGGCTGAATTTGGTGTCATGTACTAGGTTTTTTTTTTCATGTAAGGCCTATTTTGCTTGGACTTGTTATTTTTGTGGGTTTGAGAAGGGCTCCTATATATATATAGACATATAGTTTCCGTGCGTTAGATAAACAAGATAGCTTAGAGGCCTAATAAAGCTCAAAACAGACTATTACTATGATAAACCTATATAGCTTCCGAAAGTTTTTAAGATACATGGCTTCCGATCTATAAGATTCGTGCTAGGCCCATCTCCAAGATTTTGGGGCCCCGGTGCGAAATGCAAATGAGCCCTAAAAAATACTAAAACAAACTATATATTTGATTACAATAAAAACACACGATCAAATATATAACTTCAATATTTGTCCTCTCATCTAATATTTAGAAACATATCAAATAAATGCTAAAAAAGTATAGATATTACTGACTTTTGACCTCATGTTTTACTAAAATGCATCTTCTATCTAGTATTTTTGAAATGAAAACTTCAATTATGTCTTCCTAATTAATCTTCTTCAAGATAACATTTTCATAACTAAAATTATACTTTGTATATCTTGTGTACATAATCATCCAGAAAACAAGTTCAAAAATTTGAACTCTTGTTTAGGGCTAATGATGACAAAATCAATTATGGTTTAACTAAATAAGGATTAAGAACCAGCTAGGAATAAGGAATCACGGAAGTCACCTCGTGCAAAATCACGTTGGCCCCGGTGGCTTGCCGGTTTGACCTAGATTGCAGTTGGCAAGACGACAAGATCACTCGATTGCTGATTCCCTGATCCCCAGTCGGGCAGCCCCACGGGTTCCAGCCCCGTTTTCTTAATTTGTAGTTGCCAATGTAGTACTTATCAAACCCTCCAAATATTAAATGGGGCTTTCTCTACTTAAGGGCCTCAAAAATTTATTTCAATTAGAAACGGAGGATTGGAGGGTAAATTTGGAGTCCTCCCTAAAATACGGGGTCAAGTAGGGGCCCAGTGCTGGAGTTTTTGTTTAGAGGCCGTCTGCTGGAGTTGCTCTTAGCAATTTAAAATCAAGATAAATACGTTACGAAGTAGTGGAACATATTGTATTTGACCATGTATTTTGTAGAACACCATCCGTGAACAAGCGGAACAATACTTGGTGAAAATATTATGATAATAAACAGTTGGAACATTATTTTTGAACTAACAAGACCACACTACACTTCTTTCGCAAAAGGCCACACTACACTTGAATGGGTGAACTACCAACAGTTGATTTTTGCCTTATCTTGTCCATGGTGTGCGCAAAAGCATGCATAAAAATAACAAATAATGGAGACACGCTTGCAATGAACTCGGTCACATGTCTTAACCTATTGCCCGCGTGTCGTTCTGATCACCTATTTACACCCATATATCAAGTTGTTGCTCCTAAATGAGCAATTAGAGAGATTGTGTATCTAAATGCACCCAATCGTCAAGTTTATGTACTAATATTGCATTTTACTCTTTAATTGATTAGATTAGGTTTGATTAGGCTGTGAGGTCCAATTGCTTTTTTTCATACTTATAGGTCCAATAGCTTTTGGTAGCAGCGGAAAAAAAAGCGAAGCGACCAGCGGGTGCGTGGTGTGAGAGAGGCCAGGCCTGAGAGCCCATCGAAACAACAAAATATTAAAAAAAAAAGAAGGCCTGCAAATTTCATGCTGGTTTTTTCTGCTTGTCCTGGCGTGCTTTAGTTGAAATTGCAACCAGCAGCATACTCTCCTCCGGATCCCCTGCTCGTGGTGATGCTATATTGCTATGGAGGCCGGCCTTGTTTTGAGCCTACAGCGTGCCAGGGGAGTCCTGTCCTGGATCTTCCCGGAGCGAGAGTTTTGGCCGAGCAGAGGCATGCAGGCTTTTGCTTGCGTTGCTTGGGAACCACACATATCCTATCCATCATATCCATCGTCGCTGCACTTGGTCAATCAATTCAGCCTCTCCTGCTACCACTATTGGCTCATCTGATTCGTTTTCTACATCGACCAATCGATCGTTTCCTCCATCTATATCTCCATCTGTCTTGTAGCTATCTAGCACACCACAATTTTTTTTGGCTGGTAAACCAGGCACACACGACATTAGGATCCATTTTTATACTGTATTTTTCTCAAGTATGACCTTTAACAAGTATTATGGCCTATCATCTCGTTTACTTTCCGGAACGATAACAACATCAACAAAGACCAACACAAGAAGGAAGAAAATGAAAGCAAGAGAAATATATATACTATATAGTATATAGAGTAAATTACGCTCACCATACAATAACTTGTATGGCTGTATCACTTTAGTACAATAAGTTGCAAAACGTGTAAATAGATACATGAACTTGTCAAGTTTGTTCATATACGATCATATGTATACCATAGAGCGTATTTTATCATCATAATAGACCACACAAGTATTAATTTTAAGTTAGTATAGATATCCAAGATGTAAAATTGCCGTCACGTGATCTTTCCTAGTGCCTCTAGTCCCCATCTCTGTTGGTATGCATACAGAAACACACGGAGAGGATTATTCCAGTAAAATCTTGGCATTTCTAGTTCACAATTCCAAAAGTCCAGTACCGATAAAAAATGCAAAGAGATTTAGTCAAAGCCATGTATATTGGAAGGCCATTTTATGTCATCGTGAGATGCATTAAATTGAAACTGGAGCTAGAGATAATAGAAATAAGAAGACTTCAATTTCAACTAGACGCAGAGAGCCACACTATTTGGAGTAGTTCTCCGAACAAGAAGCACCTAGGCATGTATTTTTGAAATATGCCGTCAATACTTGTGAGTTGCGACCCAATCAATATAATAGTCCACATAGTATACCATCATGGCAAAATACGCTCCATAATATACATCTGACCATAGACGCACACACTTGATAAGTTCATGTATCTGTTTGTATATTTTGTAACTTGTTAGACTAAAGCGATACAATCATACAAGTTGTTGTATGGTGGGCGCAATTTACCGTTGCTAGCGCTTTGCATATATACCTAGCCTGTCAGGCAGAAGAAGGCAGCTAGAGCTTGGGAACGTTCCAATGCTGCGACGCGACGCCAGCTAGACGATATATGCACATGTAGCTCTCGTCGACGTCGACGCTCATCCGCTATCGTCGTTTTCTACGCACACACACCGATCTCTCCGAACAACAATTGCAACTAGCTTACGCAATCAGTGACCGCATGCATTAACCTATGACTGATCGATATCCGCTATCAGTCTGTTGTGCACTGTTGTTGCATTATTACAGCAGCATCAACGACGGATATATATGAGCGCGAGGTACATGTGTATACAGATTCGACGTTGTTGTCAACATTATCAATGTTATGAACATGATGGTCATTCGCAAAGAAAAAATGATAACAATGACGACAACAATGATGATACATGAACCTATGTTCACTCACTCGTCAACCAATATCAATCTATTCAACCTATCTAGCTACTTTTGTTGTTATTTTGTGTTCTAGACCGGACAGGCAGGTAGCTGTCGTGATTGATAAAAGCCCCAGCCCCCAGAAGATCAATTTCGTGCACAGACGCTCAACTCGGTTTCTAGAAGAACTTGGCTGGACAGGAATTTCAGTTCAACTTTTCTGTTAGCTATAGCGCGCTCTTTGAAGATTGTGTACTCTGGTGCTCGCGTGGGCCGGGTATGCATGGTCCCAGAAATTAGTACGGAAAACAAAGTACTACTAATACGTGTCGCTGCTCCCTTTAGCAGAATATATATATATATAGATATTATATTGGAAGCCTAGGGCTTCCAATAACTATCGGAAGCCCCGGCCACCTTCCCACCTGGTCCGATCGGGCCGTCCCGCCCCCCGCGCCCGCGCGCCTGGCTCGTCCGACATATTGCATATAAACCTTCTGATATTGCATATAAACCTATTGATATTGCATATAAACCTTCTGATATTGCATATAAACCTATTGATATTGCATATAAACCTTCTGATATTGCATATAAACCTATTGATATTGCATATAAACCTTCTGATATTGCATATAAACCTATTGATATTGCATATAAACCTTCTGATATTGCATATAAACCTATTGATATTGCATATAAACCTTCTGATATTGCATATAAACCTATTGATATTGCATATAAACCTTCTGATATTGCATATAAACCTATTGATATTGCATATAAACCTTCTGATATTGCATATAAACCTATTGATATTGCATATAAACCTTCTGATATTGCATATAAACCTATTGATATTGCATATAAACCTTCTGATATTGCATATAAACCTATTGATATTGCATATAAACCTTCTGATATTGCATATAAACCTATTGATATTGCATATAAACCTTCTGATATTGCATATAAACCTATTGATATTGCATATAAACCTTCTGATATTGCATATAAACCTATTGATATTGCATATAAACCTTCTGATATTGCATATAAACCTATTGATATTGCATATAAACCTTCTGATATTGCATATAAACCTATTGATATTGCATATAAACCTTCTGATAATACATATAAACCTATTGATATTGCATACAAACATTTTGATATTACATATAACCCTATTGGTATTGCATATAACTTAGTGATAATGCATACAGACCTGTTGATATTGCATACAAACCAGATGCTATTGCATATATAGCAATTGATAATGCATATAAACCTATTGAAAATGCATACAATCTTGTTGATAATGCATATAAGGCAACTGATACGGGTTTTGTAATATAAACTGCCAATTATATCGTATATAACCGCACGCGTTGCTAACATGTAGGGGCGCGAAGCACCGCCCGCGCGGGCCCACGGCGATACTACGGCGTGGCGGCGAGCAGGGGGGAGGGGCCAGGCGCGCGGGCGCGTCCCCCCGCGCCCGCGCCCGCGCGCCTGGCCCCTCCCCCCTGCTCGCCGCCACGCCGTAGTATCGCCGTGGGCCCGCGCGGGCGGTGCTTCGCGCCCCTACATGTTAGCAACGCGTGCGGTTATATACGATATAATTGGCAGTTTATATTACAAAACCCGTACCAGTTGCCTTATATGCAATATCAACAAGATTGTATACATTTTCAATAGGTTTATATGCATTATCAATAGCTATATATGCAATAGCATCTGGTCTGTATGCAATATCAACAGGTCTGTATGCATTATCACTAAGTTATATGCAATACCAATAGGGTTATATGTAATATCAAAATGTTTGTATGCAATATCAATAGGTTTATATGTATATCATTAGGTTATATGCAATATCAACAGGCCTGTATGCAATATCAATAGGTTTGTATGCAATATCAACAGGTTTGTATGCAATCTCAATAGATTTATATGCAATATCAGCAAGTTTGTATGCAATATCAATAGGTTTATATGCAATATCATCAGGTTTATATGCATTATCATCAGGTTTTTATGCAATACCAACAGGTTTGTATGCAATATCAATAGGGTTATATGCAATATCAGTAGGTTGCTATGTAATATCAATAGGTTTATATGCAATATCAGAAGGTTTATATGCAATATCAATAGGTTTATATGCAATATCAGAAGGTTTATATGCAATATCAACAGGTTTATATGCTGTTTATTGGGTTTATATACTGTTATTGTTGGTATATATGATAAAATTTAGAGTTTGTACTGCTTTTCGCGGTAGTTCCATGAAGCCTAAAGTATTTTGCAATATAGAAACACGTTGCATGAAAATATACGGTTCCAATCTCCCCAATCCCCACTGTTCACCAGCGCCGCGCTGCGCCGAATGGAAAGCGCCGCCGGTTCCCTCCCCGCCGGTGGCCGCCCGCCCGGCGAGCCTCCCCGCGGCAAGCCTCCGTCCTCTAGCCACGCCCCCCCCGGCGGCGGATCCAAGGCCCTCGAGGAGCGCCGCGAGCGGGACATGGCCGCAGAGGTCAATCTCACCCACGCCAAGCGCCTCGCCGCCATTTGGCTTCCCAGGGGCCAAGCGCCCGTGCAGGGGAGCCGCGGCCAGCATCGGCCCCAGGTCGTCGTCCCCTCGGGCGACGGCTCCAAGGCCGGCGAGCAGACCGGCGACCCGGTCCCGCCTCCGGTCCACGGCGGAGGCTCCGCTGCCCCGCGCTCCAGCGATGCCCCCCGCGAGGCGGATCCGCCCCGCGACGCTCCATAGTCCAAGAACCGCGGCGCCAAGAAGACACTTGCCGGACGCAAGAGGCGTCCCGACGCCGACCCGGGCCGCGACGCCGCCCCGCATCGTTTGGATCACCGCCCCGACACCGGTCCGCAGGTTGGGGTCGCCCAAACTTCAAAGAAGGTACATTTCCCCGACTCGCAGCCCGGGGATGCACGCCGCGGCGCTGGTCGGCCCAAGGAGCCCTCCTCCAATGCGCCATCGGGCAAGAAACCTCGCCAGGTTGCTTCCCCAACACGTTCCACAACATCAAGCAAGCAGAAGAGGGGGTCATCGGCGCCCGAGGAACCCGGCAAGCAGAAGAGGACCGCCCGGTGCGCTCGTGCACCGACACCAGCATCTGAAGACTCAATAGGTCTATATGCAATACCGATAGGGTTATATGCAATACCATTAGGGTTATATGCAATACCAATAGGGTTACATGCAATATCGACAGGTTTATACGCAAAAACATCAGGTTTATATGCAATTTCAACAGGTTTATATGCAATATCACCAGGTTTAGATGCAATATCAACAGGTTCCTGTGCAATATCATTAGGTTCTTATGAAATATTATTATGGATATATGCAATATCAACAGGTTTATATGCAATATTAACAGGGACACTTACAGGTTTGCCACGTCCTTGTGCGTCACCGGGACATTCTCTGGTCCGCCATGCATGTCAGCCATCATGTCCATTATGCAGTGCTGAGGACATCTGCTGTCTTGCATCTGTCCAATCATATCGGGAAGTGGTGTTCCTAGAGCCTTGTTGCAATGAAACTGTTGTGTAGTAGCTTTGCCAGGCAAAAACGTGTGGTTGTGGTCCAAATTAACGTAGTCAATCGTGAACGACTCAACCTGTCCCTCAGTATCACGGTTCTTCTTCAGCCGAATCGCAGCTTTGCAGGCCACCCGCTTGCTGTATTTTTCCCTCTGTCTCCTTTTATCTTCCGGGTAGCACGCAGAATGGCCCTCCCGGACACAGTTTATCCACTTGCTGTTTGTTTTTGATCTGTATAATTTGACACCAAAGCCCACCTTCACTCCATACGCAGCAAAGAACTCTTTTGCTTCATCCTGTGTCTTGAAGGTCATACCCAGCCGCGGCACCAAAGCCTCATCAATGTCTGGGTGCTGTTCAATTGAATAGGATTATATTTTTTCATCAATAGAGTTATATGCAATATTAACAGGTTTATATGCAATATTGATAGGGTTATATGCAATGTCAGTAGCGACCCTGACACTGTCAATAGTTTCATATGCAATATTAACGTGTTCCTATGCACTATCACTTGGTTCATATGAGAAAATGTTTCCTTCAACGAGCGGGGACCAATACTTACGTGCGTGTGGAGCTGGTCGTCATCTGGTGTCTCCAGCGCACCTGGGGCAATTACTGGTATTGGGTGTGCTACCAGTTCATGTCCTACGACGTGCGGCGCATTGCCCTCGTTGCACCTGGACGCATCTTCAGCAAGCCCTGGCGCTCGCAGTACTTGAATTGGGGTATGATAGGTAGTAGTCGCCGGAGGAGAACCTGCAGTTGCAGACACAAAGACCATGCTTGTGCTGTTGAGGGTGGAGGGCGGTGTCTTCGACGCCGGCGATGGTGTACACTCGCCTTCAGTTGCACGGTGTTGCTGTGGTACCGCCGGCGAAGGTGCACCTTGCAGGGACGGAAGCGTTGCTGGCGATGCACCCTCTCGTCCCCGGCGCGCTCCATCTTCCTCGTCCCCTTGCCCCGTCTCCACCCTCGGCGGAGTACCCATCGCCTCCACGCTCCACCCAGACTCGCGGAGAAGAAGACTCCCCCCTTTTTTTTGGCCTTTGGATTGATCCGCCGGCACGCTGTGGTTTGAACTCCCTCCAAGGTGCACGTTGTGGTTTCTATCATAGGATCGATGGCCCGGAGACAAAAAGAACGATTCTTTTTTTGCTTCGAACTGATCCCAACAACAACAGAGAGATGCAGGTCAAAGAAGGTTCCTTTTAGCTTTTCACCTCGGAAAGTCTGCACACTTTTGGTTGCGCCCACCTCTGATACTCACAACCTCTGAAAGTCTGCACACTCTTGCTTGCCTGAAAGTCTGTACACTCTTGGTTGTCTGAAAGTATGCACACTCTTTATTACCCCTACTGCACTTTGGGTAATCTCAACAGGTTCAGACGCAATATCGATAAGGTTGATATGCAATATCGATAGGTTTATATGCAATAGCAACAGGTTTGTATGCAATGTAAATAGGTTCCTATGAACTTTCACTAGGTTCATATGCAATATCAATAGGTTTATATGCAATTTCATTCGTTTTCTATGACATTTGAATGTCGGCGGAATCATACAAAACATACAAATTTGCATACAAATCTCACCGAAAGTCGTAGATTTTTAAAATTCAAAATTTTAAGAAAATATATTGGAAATGGATCTCAAACTGTGCACGAAAATGTCATGAACCCATTGGTGAAACCCGTTTTTGAATTGGAGATTCGAGT
>OAMR01000042.1:1896433-1915141 GCA_900205405.1 Echinochloa crus-galli
TTCAGAGTGGCCCCGCGAGCTCGTCTCCTGGACCTGGTGGGTTGGTGGGTGGCTTGGCTGGTTGGTGGGTTGGTTGGCCGGGGCTTCCAAGTTTTGTTTTTCTTAGTTACCAAAATTTTTTTTTGCTATATATGTATTAAAATTAGGTTCCAATATTTCACTGATATACTCCCTCCGTTCCAAATTATAAGTCGTTTTGGCAAATCTAGATTCATATATAATAGTATGTATCTACATATATACTTATGTCTAGATACATACTACTAACTATGAATATCGAAATGCCAAAACGATTAATAAATTGGAACGGAGGGAGTACATCTTTTTGTATAATCATCAAGTTGAGAAGTTGCCACTCACTCCATGCACCGCTCAGGTACTCCACACTAGACTGACGTATACTCCGTAGACACTGAACCAGCTAGCTAGCGGGGGACGAACACGACCGAGCGAGCGAGAAATACAAATCAAGCTCCAACTTGGCCATCATCTCAGGCCGGTCAGGCGTTGTGTGGTCGGAGAGAGAGGAGAATTCAGCATATGCTTGCCCAATGCAGCAACTCCAGTAGATCAAGCTGCTATATAGCTAGGAAGTGTGTAGCACAGCCGGCATATACTTCCAAGGTAAAGAGCGCGAGAGTGACGGACAAAGAAAGAAATAAAAAGAATCAAATCCTACGAGGGAGGGGGATATGATGGGCCGAACGAGAGGCATGGGCGGTGCAGCAGCAGCGGTTGCGATGGTTGCATCCTCTGCCCTGTCATCTTCTCTACCTGCCTCAGGCAGCAGCGGCCGTCGCCGCCGCTCGCCGCTGCTTCCCTTGGCGGCGGCGGTGCTGCTCGTCGTCATCGCGACAAGCGGCGACGGCTTCTGGTGCTCGGCGGCGAAGGCCGGGGCGGGCCGGAATGTGATCACGCACATCAAGGGGTTCGAGGGCCCTCTGCCCTTTCACCTCGAGACAGGGTGCGTATGTAGTATAACTTAATTGCCCTGTAGTAGCTAGGACTAGCTTAATTAGTAGAGCCGCCATGAGCATGGCTGCTGCTGCTGCTCATGGTGCTCATGGCTGGATGGATTGTTCGATGGTACAGGTACGTGGAGGTGGACGAGGAGCACGGCGCGCAGCTCTTCTACTACTTCATCGCGTCGGAGAGGAACCCGGCGGAGGACCCGCTCATCCTCTGGATCACCGGCGGCCCCGGATGCTCCGCGCTCTCCGGACTCCTCTTCGAGATCGGTCAGTTATATATATACATATTTCTCGCGTAGCAGCTTCTCGCCCGGCCTAGAGAAATTCACCTCTGCCCACACACACACACACACACACTTATATGTGCATCATGGCTGCTGCCTCGCTAGTCGATCGATTCCTTCTTCTCCATTCACCTAGAGCTAGTTAGATGATGTTCATCATGCATCCTCACAACACATGCATCCATGCTCATGCCGGCAGCCGGCCAGTGCACAAAATAGTTTTGTTGTTAGCGGGCCGGCCGGCCGCCGGCGGCCGGCACCATAGCACACGATGCAGGAAGTTGGAGACGTGAATTACAGTAAACTAATGAACTTTGTGTGTGCATGCGTCATAATTAATTGTACTAATAGTCATACAGTATGACCGTGTCCCATGAGCAGAATTATTAGTCTAGCCTCTCGTACCGACCGCCTGAACAAGAGGATGGGATACGATGGGGACGTGATCGAGAGGAGCACACACAACATCATCGTCACAGCGTACATCAGTTCCAAGTGCTGCCAAAACGCATGACGCCGACCATGACGCGATACGCATGTTGTCCTGCCCAAGCTAGCATAGCATATCAACAAAAACCCTATGCACTAGGGACTACGGTTTCCTTCTCTTTGACAGCAACAGCCGCTAGCAACCCCGACCCACGACTCATCTGGCCTACACTTAGTCCAAATCTATTAAGAACCAACCGTTGCCTTTTGTACACAAAATATTCTCCTTCTTAATTGAAAACACAGAACTCCTGACATTTGTTATTGAAAAAGAAAAGAACCAGTCGCTGCTTGCTTCCATATCCATGTATTGGAAACCATGTTTTCAAGAGAGAGAGATTATTTTCCTTATAAGTACTTTGGGAGACAATTTTACAGTAACAATAATAAATTATTTAGATACATTTTTCGGGGTTACTTTAGGTAAATTTAAATGAATGGTGACGGTAAGTATACATTGGTAAAATAGCTCATTTGTCCCGATTGGAAAGAGGCTTTAGTCCCACAAACAGTTGAACCTAGGGGAGGATTTCGAACCCAGGACCTCCTGTCATGTGCGTAGCTTCCTTACCATCTCACCTACAGAGCACTTCTCGGTGCTTTTTTTAAAATTAATCTGTAGAAAATTTTTAGTCTAAATGGTGATTTTTAGTCCCCGATTGATCACTATCTCTATCTAATTATAAAACAAGGATTGTTTCTGCGGTACGTCACAATTTTACAATAAAGACCCTAAAAATTTTATTATTAACCCGTCGTCATAATCCTAATCCTAATCTTTACCTAGCGTGGAAGAAATCCTCTGTGAGTTCTGTCGTTCAGTTTCCTCCGTCGTCCCCCATCGTTAATATGCCGCAAGAAAGAATCATCTCAGTATCGACATCAGCTTATCCTATGGTTTCGTTTCCAAACTTTGCTACTCCGTATATGAATTCTATCAGGACATGAACTGGATTGGCGGGCCGGCTTATCCTATTTCTTTTTTTTGGTCCCTGGCAAAAAGAGAAATAAATCGGACATCAACTGGCTTCAACAGGATTGGCTTCAAGGGGATTGGAGAAACCTTGTCCCCTGCCCTCGCATGAATCAGACACATGTTCGAATATAAGTGTTGCGAGATGTTGAAAAAGGCTCAGTTTTAATACTCCAATTAAAGCCTGAGTGGTAGATTAAGGGGACCGTGATGACTGCTTGATGTGCTCAAAAGCACCAACAAAAGAGATAGCTCACATCTTCCATGGTGAAGAAATGCAGCCCTGGAGAACCTACGGGCGCTTCTCAATGCATGCCTAATGACATCGGCACAACTCAGCGAAATTGATTACAGCTCACGCCGGCGTAAGTCGGGCACGCAAAAGGATGACGGTTACACCCGTTTGCAAGTGATGATAGCAGTTATTCGCAACCAAACAGAGATGACTCATCAGAATTGAAATAAGGTGGATATCGGGAGCAGCGACAGTTTGGTGCTATTTTTTCTTCCGTTGCAATGCACGGGCATAGTTGCTAGTATTTGTAAATACGCTATAATTTTGTTAGGCACCGCAGAAACAATTTTAGGCTGATGGTGATGACTTACTGGTTCACTAACTGACTCGCATGCATGTGGAAGATGTGCAGGCCCTCTAAAGTTTGATGTGGCGGGTTACACGGAAGGGTTCCCTCGGCTGGTGTACTTCGAGGACTCATGGACCAAGGTGAGCAACGTCATCTTCCTGGACGCGCCGGTGGGCACCGGCTTCTCCTACTCCCGGGAGGAGGCCGGCCTCAACGTCAGCCTCACGGGCTCCGGCCGGCAGCACCACACCTTCCTCCGCAAATGGCTCGCCGATCACCCGGAGTTCGCCTCCAACCCGCTCTACATCGGCGGCGACTCCTACTCCGGCTACACCGTCCCCGTCACCGCGCTGGACATCGCCACCCACAACGAGGCCGCCGGACCCAATAATAAGCTCAACCTCGCCGGCTACCTGGTCGGCAACGCGGCGACGGACGACCGGTACGACACCGGCGGCAAGGTGCCGTTCATGCACGGCATGGGGCTCATCTCCGACGAGCTCTACGAGGCCGCCAGGGCCGGCTGCGGCGGCGACTTCTACCGCCCGCCGGACCCGGCCAACGCGCGGTGCGCCAGCGCCATGATGGCCATCAACATGGTGACCTTCGCCGTCAACCCCGTGCACATCCTGGAGCCCTTCTGCGGCGCGGCGGTGCGCGCCGCCCCGAGCATCTTCCAGGGCTACGGCGGCGGCGGCCGGCGTTCGATGCTGGTGCGGGACGACGTCGAGCACCCGGGGTTCCTGGCGGAGAAGAGGCTGGAGCTCCCCGTGGAGTGCAGGGACAACGGGTACCGGCTGTCCTACATGTGGGCGGACGACGCGGAGGTGAGGGCGGCGCTGGGCATCCACGAGGGCTCCATTGGGTCGTGGAGCCGCTGCACGATGCTGACGCACTTCAGGCACGACGTCACCACCGTCATCCCCTACCATGTCAACCTCACCAAGGCAGGATACAGGGCGCTCGTCTACAAGTAAGCAAGAAGCAACAATATCACTGACCACGCTGATCATATCCTAGCTCCATACAAAGCTTATTCAACATATGTAAACTTGCTTATTATATAAACGTACTTGGTGCAATGCAGCGGCGACCATGACCTGGACATGACCTTCGTGGGGACCCAAGAGTGGATCAGATCGATCGGATACCCCATCGTCAGCGACTGGAGGCCGTGGTTTGCCAACCGACAGGTCGCAGGGTCAGTTACTTGATCACTCATTTGTACACACACAGTTGATTGCTTCAATTCAGCTCAATCCAATTTGTCATCCTAGCTTGTGCCTTCTCACTGATCCATCCTATTTCTGTTGGTAGGTTCACAAGGACTTACGCCCACAACCTCACTTTCGCCACTGTAAAGGTATGGATCAATAATGCACTATCTATCTCTACGATGTGTATGAACAACTATGCATGAATTCGTGATCTGCTATTGCTGATTCATCTGATGTTCTCCCAAAATGCATAACAGGGAGGAGGGCACACAGCGCCGGAGTACAGACCCAAGGAGTGCCAGGCCATGTTGGATCGATGGACCTCAGCAGCAGGACAGCTCTGATGAACATTGGCGGCCTGGGATGCAAACACAGTATATACTGTAGTAGACGGCCTTCCGTCTTGTAAAAGATGTAATAAAATTCATTGGGAGAGGAGCGGCAATAGGAGCAGCTACCTGACAGGACGAGCTTATTAGTTCACTATACTACTAGGAACTCCTTTGATCAAGACACTGCTCTCCAAATACTTGGCACTTCATAGCGAACTCATGCCAGACTTGGTCCGATACAAGCATCTACTGAGGCATTTCCAAATCTTGGGATACATATATTATCTGCATCCATAACTAAGAAAAAACAAATTTGAAGAAAGAGCGTGTGTGTATTTGCGGGTTCAATTGTTGATGTGTGAATCCAAAACCCACAAGTATATATTCGCATGCCAATTTCTCTTTTGGTTCTCTATAAAGAAGTTTTTGTTCAAACCTAAGTTTCGCATGTGCATAGATGATTGCCGAATTTATCTATTCGTATTTTTGTTGGAATTTTTTATGCACTCTTTGCAAGCGCTGCCTTCGCATTTATGAAGTCTGTAAGTACTCCCTCCATCCCAAAATATAAGGTCCTGGAGCATTCAAACTCAAAAAATAACATACAGGAGAAATGACATCTATACCCCTCATTTTACACTCTCCACCAACTCTCCACCTACCCACCAACCCTATTTAGTTTTGTCTTATTCCTCCAGACCTTATATTTTGGTACAAAAATTTGAACCCTGCAGGTCCTTATATTTTGGTACAAAATTAGACTGTCTGCAGCGGTACACTCTAAAATTCACCCCCTAAAACAATATTTAGAGGCTCCTTTACCAAATTTCTCCCTCCAAATAACATTTTAATGCAACAATGGCCTCTAAATTTCCACCCAAAAGGAATATTCTTGCCTGTCCAGCTCCTCCCACGCATCCCGCAGCCAGCAGCACCTCCGCCGCGTGCTCCTCACCGCCATCACCGCATCCGCAGTGGAAGCAGGGAGAGAATCAGCAGGCCGCCGGCGGCGAGACGGCGGAGCTGACCGATGACTTGTGGGAGGATCTGCTGAGCGAAGGGGTGATGGGCGGGGATGGGACGGCGGACCTGGAGCTGACGCTCTCCGGGGAGCTGCCCACCGGGCAAGAACAGAGCTCGGGCAGAGCCTACGGCAATCGCGGCAACGGCAACGACACCAAGGTCGCCGTCTCGGGCTTCCTGCGGTCGCGCCTCTTCGACGGCGCCCACGCGCCGTACCGGCGGGAGATCGAGGACGGGCTCAAGAGCCTCGCCGGGCGCAAGGTGCCAGCGCTGGCGCCTAGGCCGGAGAGTGGCCAAGGGGTACCGCGTCATGACGCTCGCCGGCCACAACGCCGGTGCGAGCATGGTGCTCAGCAACGGCAGCGCGCCGCCGCCGATGGCAGCGGAGACGGAGGCACCGGGCTCGACGCCGAGGCGGTTGCGCGGGCGGTGCCGGTGGCAGAGGAGGGAGGCGGCGAGGCGGAGGCGGAGAAAGCGGTGGCGGATTTGGAGGAGGGGGAAGCCTCCCCAAAATTTGGGGGAGGGAGAGTTGGACCTGGACAGTGGAGGAGGCTTTACGGGACGCCGTTGCAGCGCGATTTTGGGCCTAAAACCTGTAAGATACAGGCCCAGGAGGCTTTAGAGTCAGCCGTTGCAAATAGCCTAAGATGAAGGTGGTTGTGGCCTGTAACCCGTTTGTATGGGCCATCTGTATAATATTCATTTTGCGAAAAAACCCCTCCACCCTCCTACCGACGGCCCGCGCGTCGCCTGGCGAGGCGACGCCTGCTCGCCGTTCCCCGAGGCCGAGCTGACGGGCAAGGACGCGTTGTAGAGCCCGTCGACTCGCATCGCCGAGGCGCGCCGGATCCCGCGCGGCCCTCCTCCACCTCTGCCCGCGCGTTGGGAGTTTTCGCGCCATGGAGCAAGGAGGCTGCGGCGGTTGGCCGCCGGCGAGGGCGCGGCTCGCGGCAGGAGAGCGGCCCGGTCCGGAGGGGCGGCGGTTGGACCTCGGCTGCGGCGCGCTGCATGTCCCGGCTGCGGTCGACCATCTGGCCCACCGTGACGCCAGCAGCGAGACCTTCAGCGCCGCGACGGCTTCGACCTCCACCCCGGGCAGCCGCTGGCGGCGATAAATCGAATCGAACGCGAGCAGCCGGTGGCGATGGCGTGGAGGGCGAGCCTGTCCCGCAACATGAAGGAGATCCGCGTCCTCTTCTGCCAGTCCTCCCCCGCAACCCTCTCTTTTCCCCATCCGACTCTGTCTCTATCCGAACTGCTGCTTCTGATGCGGCGGTGTTGCCGATCTGGTGGTGGCGCAGGGACGAAGAAGAACTACGGGACGGCGACATCAAGTCTCGCAACCCCTCCTTGCCATTCCTCGTCCGCGAGTGCTCTGGTGTCCAGCCCCAGATCTGGGAGTTTGTCTACATGAGTGTTTGCATCATGGTGCGTGTATGCAGAAAGTGTTTGCATCTGTCTGCATCATTTGGAAGTAGATGTATCATTAGCAATATGATCTATGAACTGTCAATGTTCTATATGTGTAGATATTTTTTTTTTGAATGGTTCTGTGTAGATATATCACTGCCGGCGGGGATCTCTCATCTCCCCCATGGTAATCCTTGTTTCTTGCTAATTTACTTTTTCATACTTTGGTGAATTGCGAATCTAGAGATTACACTATGAATTGTGAAGGACTCTGTTTTCGTTCATGCAGGTGCATCAATTTCTTGGAGGATCCACTGTCGTGCAAGGCTGAATGTTGAGTCAGTTCTCATGGCAGAACTGAATGCTCTTACTATGGCTGCAAGAATTGCAAATATTTTTTAGGTTCAAGATCTTGTGTTAGCTTTAGACTGTCAAGAAGCTATCCGGCAACTTCAGTTGCCTCTGGAGGACTGCTTTTGGAGGCTTAGGCCAGTTATTTCTATTTTTCAGAGTCTCCGAGGCCGAGCTAATTTTCATGTGATCAAAATTGGTGGACAGGAAAACATCAATGCTCGTCGCCTTTCTGTTGAGGCGAGATTTCTGATGTTTCAGAGAAAGTTTTGTTTCTCCTGTTCTAGAGTAGATCACTTTGCTCCTTGTACTGTTCTTGCAGCACTCCAGTCTGTTTGTTGGGGTCAGTTAGACCTTGTCGATGTACTCTGTTGTTAAATAAAAAGCTGTTGTTATAAAAAAAAAGGACCCTGTGTCTTCGTCTGCCTAGGTGTGGAGTTTGTTTCCTCCGCTTCTTCTTCCTCCTGTTAATCTCTGTCTGCTGCGAGTTGTTCTTGTGGCCGGGAATCTTGTGTGTCTGTATCTATCTAGCAGTTTAGCTTGCTTGTTTAAATGCTAGCCATGTGCTTGGCCTGGTGATTTCTTCTAGTAATAAGCTTCAGAGTACGGCCTCATGAGACTGTGATCACCTTCTACTCCTACCCCGGAATTGTTAGGAATAATTGTTTCAGAAATGAACAACCCACTGCCCTCTTTTAATTTCTGCAAACTATTGCAATCTGAATTTGGCTCTAGCTTGTGTGTTTCTGTTGTACAGATGCCGAGATCGTGTGATAGATGAAACTGAAATGCTACTGAAATGCCATTTTCCCTGAAACTGATTGATCTGGTATTTTGAACTTCTATTATCAACCTGAATGCTATATGTTCACTATCTTGCAAAACAAAACTGAATGCTACCTGAATGCTAGCTGTCGTGCCTGTTATATTTCAGTTTGCTTCACTGTTAGATATTGTTTTGCTACTAAAGTGGGGTTGTTAACTCTAAATTATATAATCTTGTTTACTGAAGATGGTACATTTTTCTGAATGTGAACAGAGCCATCCAGTGGCCTGCTAGTTCTTATCAGATATGATGCATAATGAATATGTTGTTGTTTACAGGTTGATCTGAATGTGAACAGAGCCATCAAGTGGCCTGCTATCTGTTTCTGAATGCCATGCGTCTGGTGAAAATGAAGTGCTCCACTATCTAAATGCTTACTGAATTGTTGAATGTCAAAAAGTGGTGCATCAGTTTTTGAATGCCAAAAGGTGATGCTCACTATCTGAATGCACAAATAGCCACATAATGGTATACACAATTGCATTTGTAGATGATCCTAAACTCCATGCAGAGCATTAAACAGCTTACAGACGGCCTCTCTGTCCGTGGGTTGTATGAGCTGTCTGTACATCCGTTTGTGTGCTGAGTTCGAGATTCTGCAAACGGCTAGCCGTCTGTGGGCTGTACATGCCCTAAGCTCACCATAGCTTCCGAATTCCAAGACCCAGGGTCCCAGGCCACCGTCGCCACACGCAGTTTATCGCTACAACCAACAACCGCACCAAGACAAGCCTCAAGTGGAGCCCCCTTCTTTTTTTCGCGGCGTGCACTCTACAAGTCTACAGTTCGTTTGTCACTTTCTAGGGTGTTGGGAGCATATGGAGGGCCAGAAGAGTGTGATTTAGCACTAGAACATCACCAGATTTGTCAGTGCAATGGGAATCAAAATATTTTTTCCACCATTTTCAATCATGAATTTAGTATTCATTATTTGTATCTGGCATGCAGTCTTTATTTAGCTGTTTTGCTTCTCAATTTGTATATATAGAAATCAATTACGTATTTATGAATCATATTCTTTTATTTTTCCCAATTTATATGGTAATTTCTAGGTCCTTTCGATGAGATGGCTTCTTTCAATATTATCTTACTAGCAAATTTGCCCGTGCGTTGCTACGGATGAAGACCATATATTGTTTGCCGATATTCTATGTATCGAGTCTATAAAAAACTATTAGAAAAGAATAATGTAATACACATATCATTGGCCCAATTGTTGTGCTTAACTTTTTTTTAAACTGTGAGGGCTAAGTGCGTAAGTTAAGAGGTACAAATCAGTTGTTCCGGATAATTTTTTTTGATAAATCACTGTACCAATTATAATCAGCATTCCTAGAACTGCAGGATGTGAGTGAGTATATATATCCATCCATGAAACACACCACGTAGTCACCTCCTTGAATCTTGCGTCCGGTTCTTGAGGAACCACGGGAAGCTCTCTTATTCTTGCTCTTAGTAGTTGTGTTGTTGCCTCCCGTTAATTATTTGTTTCTTGATGACATGCATAAAAGGACATGGGATGGAGCGACAGGAGCGTACCAATGCAAGGATGACGGCTAGGAGACGTACTCCCTCCGTATCGAAATATTTGTCGTCGTTGACTTTTTTTTTACAATTTTGACCATTCATCTTAGTCGGTGGTCAGTTGGAGTAGAATACGGGAACAATAAATTTAGATAGATATGGGATCTTCTTTGTTAGCCCTGTTGATTGCAATTGTGGTGCACAGGCAGGTTGACGGAAGCAGAGTCCATGTCGAGGACGCCAGGGCGTTGCCGTGCATAATTTTTTTTATAAAAGATAAAGGATTGTAGGTTGATTTATAGAAGTATTAGGGGCTTTTCTGTAAAATTATGACGTACCGCAGAATCAACGTACCGTAGAATCAATCCTTGCTTTATAATTAAAAAATAGAGATTGATTTATTAATCATGTGCGGATCTTTAAGTCAATCACATTGTTATATCATCATAAAAAACCAACGGTTTTTTTTCTTTCCATTAATGTGGTAATTTCTAAGTCTTCTCGGTGTTCATCCAAGTCTGCCTCTCCTCTCTCTCCATGTGGTCCCAACGCAACCTTCGTCACGAGTGTCCGTGCTGATGTTGTTTGTATTGAGATTTGACATGTCCATAGGGACAAGGGAAGAGATGGTTGAACCATCCGTGAACTTGCTTATTGCTCTAAGAAAGGAAGCAAGTATTCCCAGTACGTCCCAGCTTTTCCATCTTCCTTTGCCACATCATGTGCAGATAGCAACATAGCAAATAATCTAGTTCGGCACAAAAGAACAAAGCATGTGCAGATAGATATCTTCTTTGTCAACATCAAGTTGGATGATAGGGCAATTGGGTCAAGTCATGTAAACTCAGGTCGTCAAATACCATATTATTTAACTACAATTTAATCAGAGTAAAAGAGTGTAATCAAGCATGTAATAAAACGAGAATGATAGATAGATATCTATCAATTGGGTCAAGTCATGTGGCTTTCAAATAGCATATTGTAACTACAATTTTATCAGAGTAAAAGAGTGTAATCTAGCATGTAATAAAATGAGAATGGTAGATATGTATCACCCATCTTGATGATGGAGAGTTGGCTGCATAGACACGTTGTGCGTGTATGTATATTTGCATCCCTAGCAAACAAGAATGGTTACTAGAAAATTTCAAATTCACCATAAAAAGATCGATCTAATACGAACCTAGATGTTTACATGGACCTATATTTTGGATTGAAGGAAGTACTAAAAAATATCATATAGACTGGACTAAAAGAATAGAGCAAACTTGAGCACATCTCCAAGAGTGCCTAAAAAATAAGGTGCCAAAAATCTATTTTTTAGACATGCTAAAAATTATTAGGAGCTACAAAAAGTCTCTCTCTCCAACAGTTATCAATAATTAGTGCTAAAAATATTTAAAACAGGCCACCTCATTCATGGGCCTAGTGTTCCGTCGTTTCATCCTTCGTGGGCTGCTGCATGCTGTATGTTGATTGGCTGCTGCATGTGCATAGGCCCCGAGAAAAATGGATTCGAGACGGGAAAAAAGAGCGGAGCGGAAAAAAATGACGGGATCGGTGGATTGGGAGTGCGGAAAAGAGATGCAAATTTGGCTCAGAATAGCTTCTGTTCTGTGTACGCCAAAAAATTGGGCATAGAATAGGACCACTGTTGGAGCATGATTTTTTCGTTTTATACTTAAAACTAATTATTGGAAGTACTTTTTGGGCACTCTTGGAGATGCTCGAGACTAGCCAAATCAGGTGAAACCATCCATCCATTTTTTTCCTAAGAAAATCCTCCGGTGACAAGAAATAGTTGCATGCACTGCTATTTTATAGGTTTGGAGATGCATTTAATCAACCAACGAACAGACTAAGCTAGACGGCGCGCATGATCCGCAAGCAGGGTAACCAAATCAACTAGGAGTAAGCGACAGGACTTTCCTGGAAAAAATCATTATCATGCGGCACGAGCTCGTGAGACTGAAAGGTACCCTTGATTTTATACGGGATACGCTATGATCTTGGGGTCCAGGAGGGGGGTTGGCTCTATCATCCAGTCCACCCGCCCTCCTGTCGTATTCCTAGCTGACATATACCCTGAGATCGGAAGGGGAAGCAGAGGAGGAGGAGGAGGAGACGCCTGTGCCTCTTCCTCTGTGCGAACATGATAATCCTCCTCTGCTCCAGCTTTAGTCCAGTAGTCAGTCGTCATGCTGCAGCTGCTGCAACGACAGAACAGAGTAGTGAAGAGGAGAAATTAAAAGAGGGTCTTGTTTAGATGGTGAATTGGGGGTTTGGAGTCACGTCGCAATCATTGCGTTACTGTAGTATTTCGTTTGTTTGTGTGAAAAATTATCAAAAATTGATTAATTAGGCTCAGAATATTCGTCTCGTAGAGTACAACAAAATTGCGCACTTAGTTTTTGATTTTATCTGGATTTAGTACTCCATGCATGCTATGACATTTTGATGTGATGTGAATCTTCTTTTTGCGTAGTGAACTTTGGGGTTGTTTTTTTTTTGAACTAAGCAAGGCCCAGGTATGGAACGGGGCTGGAAGAATTCAGGCGAAGCAAGAAAGCACGTGAATATAGACAAACAAACCAACCAACTAACAAACAAGCAGAAAACATTCTAGAGAGATAGAGTAGAAATATGGAGGTATAATAGACTAACAGTAGGGCCACCTCAACCATTGAGCTCGGCCAAAATGGCACGGACAAGGTTTCCCGGAAAGCTCTCCCGGTGCATCTTCTTCTCCTTGCTCTGCTGCTCGGCCTGCTCCTCGTCGAGCCCTCTGATATCTAGCGGCGGAGGCGGTGTGATCACCCATCTCCCTGGCTTCCAGGGACCCCTCCCCTTCCACCTCGAGACAGGGTATGCATCAATCTCATCATGCTCTGGCTGCTTCCATATGAACATGGATTCTCTGTATGAACATGGATTATTCCCTATGTTGTGCAGGTATGTGGAGGTGGAGGAGAGCAATGGCGTCCGCCTCTTCTACTACTTCATCCACTCCGAGCGCAGCCCGGCCGAGGACCCTCTCATGCTCTGGCTTACCGGCGGCCCCGGGTGTTCTGTCCTCACCGGCCTCGCTTACGAGATTGGTATGCACGATACATACAATTAGTGATCGATCGAGCTGTTCTTCGTTTCCTTCCCTATTTTGCCAACACAATTGCAGTTGCTACAGTTGCTTCTTCTTTTTCTTTTCTTTTCTTTTCTTTTGTTTTGTTTTACACTACACACATCATCATCAGGAACGGAACGCGCCATCACCATGCTCTGCCCTCCGATGCATACGAGGGCATCTTCCTTGTTTCTCCAATAAATATGCCTAGCCTGTCTTTTTCATATGTAGTCATACTCATATAGCCTATCAATATGAACAATATATGACGTTGTCGTTTGCTTCTTTTGTCATCGTCATGCCTTGGTACTTGCTATCCTTATCTTGTTCGTAGTTCATTCGACGCAAAAGAAAAGGGCAAGAATATGTGTATAATATACTATTTTTGCAGGCCCTCTCAGTTTCGACATTAGGGGTTATGTCGATGGCTTGCCTAAGTTGATATACAATCAAGATTCATGGACCAAGGTTAATCTTCATCTCTCTCAGTCACTCACACACTTTCAACCAACCATGTATATGGCAAAATGCAACCTCTTATTGCTCCTTCAATTCGTTTTTGGGCAATCCAGGTGAGCAATATCATTTTTCTTGATTCTCCAGTTGGTGCTGGATTCTCATATTCCAACACGAAGCAAGGATACAAGTCAAGTGATACCAAAGCTGTCAACCAAATTCTCATCTTCCTCAAAAAGGTCACATCTCTAGGAATTAATTTTATTTTTCAATTGTCACAAATCCTAATTCTAAGAGCTCTTTTACGGTGCGCCATATGCTAGTATGTAGTATAACCTAGATATTATTCATAGGGCCCTAAATCCATAAGCAATTAATTTTGCAGTGGTTTGATGAGCATCCAGAGTTTTTGTCAAATCCTCTTTACATCGGAGGTGATTCATACTCTGGCAAGATAGTGCCAGCTGTCACCTCTGAAATCGCCAGAGGTAACTTGTCATGCCTTCAGTGTTTCTATTTTTTTTTCTTTTTTCTTCGCATTCATTCATTTTTGTGTATCATTTTTTGTTACCAATAACTTAACTAGTAACTTTCCAGGTAAAGAAGATTTCCGTGAACCAAATTTCAATCTAAAGGTTTGAACATTTTAGTACAATTAGCTGAGCATAATACCTCTCAATATCAAGGTTCCATAATGTTTTAGTATATCATGTTCAGGGCTACCTCGTAGGCAATCCAGTCACAGATTCCAAATTTGATGATCCATCCCAAATTCCATTTGCTCATGGGATGGGTCTCATATCTGACGAAATATACAAGGTGAGAGTGGACAACATTAATTGTGCACCATCATATGGTATTGTTGCGTTTCTAAGACTTAATTTCACAACCTTTTATTTTGTAAATTTAGTTGAGCTTACAGCTCGGATCCTTTATAGACCTCAACTGTCAAACTAGACTTCAGTTTAGTACTCGGCAATTAAATTGTTTTCGACGGCAAGCGGATAATAGCCTTCTCCCTTTTTAATTGTTTATTTACTTGCGTCTTGGTATTTTCAGGCTTACAAGGAGAGCTGTAGTGTTGGCGACAACAGTCACCAAAGTATTGAGTGCATGAACAGCCTTGTCGCCATAGAAGAGGCACATATATTTGATTACTATGATCCATTCTTGTTTTCAAGCATGACATTTTCATTCACATCTCCAACGAGACTGCTACAGAGTGACTAACAAATTAAATTGTTTATTTTTCAAAGTGCCTCAAAGGCATATGTCCGAATCATATTCTGGAGCCCCTATGCACTTTTGCGAGTCCTCATGCTCACAAGATGGAGATGAAGCCAAGACTAAATTCAGGCGCCAGGGAGATGCTCCAGCTCCAGGAGTATACTACAGATGCAGAGCTTCACTTGGCTGAGATTTCTTTGAAGTGCAGAGTCAGTGACCAAATGTGCTCTCCCTTTTTTTTCCTAGTAGCACTTGGCTTATGTGCAACTTTCAAGAGATCTTATCTGATATTTCAAAATTATCACACCATTCTTGGCAGACTGCAGGATACATAATGTCCAGCATATGGGCAAACAATGTCTCAGTAAGAGAAGCTCTTGGTATTCACGAGGTTTGACAGACTAAACTGATTTTAAACAAATGCAGCACACTCTCTTGTACAATATGTTTATGATTGAATGATCATATTCATGGTAGAGCCTTTGTTTCATGCACTAATGCTTAACGATAATTTGCACAACATGATCTCTAAGTCGAATTGAACAGAACTTGTCCTCCCTCTGCTTTGTGCTGATAACCTAAAAGGATATCCCATAATAAACTCTACAACACAGGGAACGGTTCCTTCATGGACAAGGTGCAACTACGACATACCTTATACTAGTGATATTCCTAGTGCGGTGATGTACCATATGGATGTGACTACTAAGGGCTACAGGAGCCTTGTTTACAATGGTGATCATGACTTGGTTATACCTTTTATCGGCACGCAAGCCTGGATTAACTCCCTTAATTTTTCTATTGTGGGTCGCTGGAGGCCATGGTTTGTCGACGGGCAAGTTGCAGGGTGAGTCCATATTGCAGTAATTGGTTAGGCAGACTATTGTCTGAACATCAAACCTAGCATTTCAGATAAAAAGAACCTGTTGTACATGTCCCTATATCTAACCGTAAAGACTTGTTCCGAGGAATTCATCTATGCAACAGCATGTCTGACCAGATATACATTTTTATGCAGATTCACAAGGTCATACTCTAATAACCTTACATTCGCAACTGTGAAGGTAAGAAGGCCAGATATATCTTTAATTCTCGGTTATCCATTCAGTGGGAAAGCCTTTTTTGTTTTGTTATGTACGTATAAAGATTGCTGCCTGGTATCATGAGATGGCTAAGAAGATTGATCTTGATACACCTCGCTGTATATTATGATTTGTGTAGGGTGGTGGACATACTGCTCCGGAATACATGCCAAGACAGTGCTTTGCTATGTTTGCAAGGTGGGTTTCTGGTGACCCCCTTTGATGGCATCCACTCGAGCTCCAGGATTCCTTAATTAGTTACCCAACGCATTACATTGCAAGAGAAATGTTATTGGTTGGAATAGAGTTATGCAAGGAAGCTAGGTTTAGACAGGAACAAGGAGTATCATTTATTCATCCTAGTAAACGCCAAAACGGAGATTCCATGTTCACTCCTGAGTGGTAAAACATTCCCACTGAAATATAATGGAAAAAACCTCAACCGTCTATGCAAATATTGATAAGAGAAGAAAAGAAAAGATGCCAACCATTTTTACAACGGCGGTGATTATTTGGATGTTTATACACCAATGGTCCTTCACACAATCACACCACGGTGCTGATCAGGATCAACAAAATCATCAGGAAGTAGAGTTGTATCATACTATACTGCTCACTCCACCACACACAATGCTGCTACTTCAACCACTGCAGTCTGGGCTTCCAAATTTCCAACATGATGTGGCCTTGCGCCCAGCCCAGAAGATGTAGTCCATGAGTCCATGAAAGAGAGGACTACTGGGCCGTGTAGTATATATGTTCTCGATTAAGCAGCCCATTATATTGTTGCGCTGCCCAGTTAACGGCCCATTATATTGTTTCCCTGCCCACTTAACAGAAATATGACTACTTTCATGATCAGATAAAGTAATATTCTGATGCATGTGCTCAAATGCCAAAAAAGAAAAAAAATCTCGGACCAAGACTTAACACAAGGCACTACGGTACATATCTGCAACATAAGGTACGATTTTATTACAGTTGTCTTATAATAAAACAAACTCTCTTAATTTATGGGGAATAAAGCGATATTATTGGTTGCATGGCAAATCTCGTATAATGGTGAGGAAGTTGTCTTGTAGTCCTAAAATTTAGCTTATGAGGCAGTTGTTTCGTGAAGCAACGACCTCATTCTCTCTCCTCTCTCTCTTCTCCACATCAGTAAAAATTATATATGACACTGCATGAGACGACATATCAAACCGCTGACGTGTAGCAATGTGCCTGGGTTATAAATCGGTTGTTTATGCTAAGTTTTCGGCAAAATTTTCCATCCAATATGTTACTAGAATAGACGGGTTGAAAACATTCCTTTTAGCAGTCGAATTTTTAAGCGAAACGATCCAGCAATTAAAAATCTACCGAAAAAAATCCAACCAATGAACTTGGTTTCTCAGTCGAGTTTAGGCGAAGCGTGGGGGTCTTTGCAAGAGCAAATTTACTGATATGATCAGCAGAAAAAAAATGAAGGAAATCACGGATCCAAACTTGGAGGTGAAATCAATGAGAACCATGAAGCATATGAATCACAAACAAATAGCAATAGGAAATCCGGCGGTCTTTTGCAAGACGCCGTCGCTCGTCAAGATTCCCGGATGGTGTCGTACTGTCATGGTTAGGGACGTAAACGGATTGGATACGGACAGATATAATTAATATTGTATTTTTTTTTACATTTTCTTTTGGAGTCGGTATCGGACATGGATATCTGCCGGATATAGATACGAATACGGATGGTCTCGGTTACAAATACGAATAAATACGTATAGAATACAGAATGAGTCGGATGCGGACAACATCGATCACGAATATTTTTCTCGAATATTGAATAAAAACAATACCCTTATATATATCATTTGATGTAATTGTTTGTTCACTCCACAAGCCTAGATTCTAACTAATGATACAATCAAATTAACAATAGATGACATGTCATTTACCAAGTCCAACCACATAGATACATAGCAAAGATTTATAGACAAGCAAAGAAAGTCTTTGGGGTGATTATACCGCATGCTACCGTATATATGATATAAATAAAGCACTAATTAACACATGAGTAACATATATTTGGTAATTGAATGAAACACCAAGTGCGAAAGGGATACAAATCAACAAATAATCTATGCTCAACTATATTAAAGGATATTTAACTAAAAATTGTGAATCTAATTATTAGATTAGATAGAAAGTGCTTTGAAAAAACCACAACTCACATCATTGTATGGTTTTATTAAAATAATATAAATAAATAAAATTTAAATAAAACACCAATAGATAGATTATATTTTTAGAAAAAATTTAGTACTAATTTCATATTTTTCTGATTTAATATGAATTAGTTATCAATTTTAGGGATTAAATCTGATTTCTATTAATATACAACTATCCGAATCAAATATCCGGCTGGATAATCCGGATTATCCGACCGGATATCCGATATCCGACGGATAATGGCCTTCCTATATTCGAATCCGATATCCGAATAAAGTATCCGTATCCGTATCCGATATCCGAAAAAGCATCCGGATGTCCGAAAAATATGTCCGAATTACTATCCGAGCTCCTTCGGTCGGTCGGAAAATATCCTTACCATTTTCATCCTTAGTCTTAGGCTGTCTGCAATAGTCGATCTTTATCCTACCCTATAAAATAGAATATTATGTCTCCGTCATCGATATTCTCTACTCTAAATTCTTTTCTCCCGCTCGTCATACTCCACCTTCACTCTTTAGACCAACCACAACCACATGGGACCTACCAATAAATTCATTTTTTAATCTTCCCCTCCCTCCTCTCCCTCCACCACCGCGCTACCCCCGCCCTCCGCCTCCCCTG
>OAMR01000042.1:1915659-1929138 GCA_900205405.1 Echinochloa crus-galli
ATATACAACTATCCGAATTAAATATCCGGCTGGACTATCAACTTATCCGACCAGATATCCGATGGATAATTACCTTCCTATATTCGAATCTAACGTCCGGATAAAATATCCGTATCCGATATTCGAAAAAAACATCCGGATATCTGAAAAATATATTCGAATTACTATCCAAACTCTTTCGGTCAGTCGGGAAATATCCGTATCATTTTCATCGGGAAATATCCGTATAGACGACCACCGAACACGACCTCAGTTGAAAACTAGGACCTTGTTTAGTTCCCAAATCTGGGACCAAAGTTTGGTGTTTTGGAGTTCATTCACCACTGTTGTTTGTATGTGTAAAAAATTATCTAAAAAATGATTAGTTAGGCTTAAAATGTTCGTCTCGCAGAGTACAATAAAATTGTACAATTAGTTTTTAATTTCATCTACATTTAGTACTACATGCATGTATCGACATTTTTACGTGAATCTTCTTTTTGCATAGTAAATTTTGAGGGTAGAATTTAGGATCTCCTGAGCGGAACTGGCAACCAAATGCCCAGAGTACACGAAGATCCAAAAGTTTACGTGGGCTGCAACAGTAAAAAAAACATAACACATCAACCATCAGCCCAAAAACCCCTCGAGAGACCAGGGCTGTGTTTAGTTCCAAAAAAGTGTAGGAGAAAGTTTGGAAAAAATGTCACATCGAACACTGTAGCGTACTGTAGCACCTTTCGTTTGTTTGTGGTAAACATTGTCCTATCATGACCTAACTAGGCTCAAAAGATTCGTCTCATCGTGTACATCAAAAACCATGCAATTAGTTTTTTTATTTATCTACGTTTAGTGTTCCATGCATGAGGAGAGAGATTTGATGTGATAGGTGGATAGTGATGTTTAGAGTGAGAATTTTGGGAATTTTGATGATGAGATGGGGAACTAAACACAGCCCAGGGCCATTCTACACAAGTTGCAGAGACCATGGCCGTCCAAAATTTGATTGCTGAGACGAAAATTCCGTTGGTATTGCGGATGGGATAGGTCCGCCCATTGGTATGCGGCCGTCACATGCTCACATGTGATGAATACCAACCAGTGTGAATACACATGTGCTTCATCTGGTTGCTAAAAAGAAAGTCGATAACCTTATTCTTTTGCTGAAAGCGGAGCTTTCGTGACGTGTTTTCTGACCTGACTTTTGGCTTTGCTACCAGCCGGTTACCATCGACGCAAGATGGGATATTTTATACATTAAACCAACACTATGCCAGCCGTGCTGAATCGTCGACCTGTCAAAGTCAACGCTGCACAGTAGTCCATGCCGTTGTGTTTGACCGCTAGTACGAAGAAAGGAACACGGCTGGGATCTGGAATACAAGGGGGTCGGATAACAGAGCGAGCGATTTCCTGGCGCCTTCTTTCTCACACCACATTTTAACTGACTGATGCTACAACTATAGTAACTACAAAGAGAACTCTGTTTGGCTTTTGCTCTGTTTCGCCTGAAGAAAGATGAGCCGTCCCTCTTCCAGCAGGGGAACTCGATCTGCATGCAATTTTGTTTTACATTACATTTCCCATCAGCAGGGGAACTCACTCGATCTGCAGTTGCTGCAGTACTAGGTACGTACTAACTAGCGGTATGTAGTAATTTCTATGAACGGCACGGGAATTCACATTTTAACGTGTTGATGATCACACTGATGTGCAATGATCGCGACTGGGTGGGTGCCTGCCTAGTCGGCTAGTCGTCCTGGACGCAGAAGATGGTTGGCTTGACGGGCTCGGTGATCTCGACGGATCCCTCGAGCATCTTGGCCACTTTCCGGTCGGGGAGCTCGCCGCGGTACACCGTCCCGTACGCGCCCTTGCCGACCACGTCCGAGAAGTCCTTGGTCGCCGCCTTGAGCTCCGCGTGCGAGAACCGCCGGGGCCCGCCGGCGGGGAGGTACTCGAGCCCCAGCGTGCGCGCCATCTCCCGGTACTGCGAGTACTTGCGCAGGAACGCCCAGAACGAGAGCACCCCGGCGAGGAGCTCCACCGCGAAGAGCGCCGTGATGATGGCCACGTTCCGGATCGTCGTGCGCGCCTGCTTCGGCGGCACCGGCAGCGCCAGCCGCACCGGACCCACTCCAGGCACTCCTCGTGCAGGTACGCGATCGCCCGCGCCACGCCCAGCGCGATCCGGTACCGCGTGTGCAGGTCCAGCAATGGCTGCTGGTTTTGCTGGTTCTGCTGCAGATGCTGGTGGTCCGACGACGACGAGGAGGAGGAGATGTTCTTCTCGCCGTCGCCGCCGGCGCCGGGGACGAAGAGGTACTTGTCGAGGGAGCCGTTGGGCACGTACTCGTAGACGAGCATGCGCTGGTCCCGGTCGGCGCAGAACCCCCACATGCGCACCAGGTTGAGGTGGTGCATCCGGGCGATGATGGTGACCTCGGCCCAGAACTCGGCCTCCCCGCCGCCGACGCCGTGGAGCTGCTTCACCGCGACGGCGCGACGGTCGGGGAGCTCGCCGCGGTACACCGTCCCGTACGCGCCTTTCCCGACCACGTCCGAGAAGTCCTTGGTCGCCGCCTTGAGCTCCGCGTGCGAGAACCGCCGGGGCCCGCCGGCGGGGAGGTACTCGAGCCCCAGCGTGCGCGCCATCTCCCGGTACTGCGAGTACTTGCGCAGGAACGCCCAGAACGAGAGCACCCCGGCCAGGAGCTCCACCGCGAACAGCGCCGTGATGATGGCCACGTTCCGGATCGTCGTGCGCGCCTGCTTCGGCGGCACCGGCAGCGCCAGCCGCACCGGGCACACCGTCTGGATCATGTCCGTCATCCCCGTGAACGGGTTCGGGTCGGTGTCGCCGGACGCCACGCGGAGGTAGGTGGACATCTCCGTCGCCGGCGACCAGTACCCGTCCACCAGCGCCGTGTACTGCTGGCACGTCCGGTCGCCGCCGAACTTGTACCCGAATGCCACGCAGTTCGAGTTCCCCCGGCAGAGGCTCTCGCACTTCGCCAGGTTCTGCGGCGGCAGCTTGGTCATCCAGGGGCCCTGGTCTGACGGCGTGTTGAGACCGCCGCCGGAGAAGGAGACGAAGTCCATCCGGACGAACTTGTCGTCGGTGCCGGTGCGGGTGTAGTTGAGCCTGGGCGCGCAGGTGCCGTTGACGGTGGCGTTGCGGTACCCCGGCGGGCAGACGCAGCTGACGTCGTCGGCGCCGACGGGGACGCAGATCCTGCCGTCGGCGCAGGTGCCCCGGATGGTGCAGAGCTCCTGCACGACCTGCCACACCACCTCCCACCGCCGGTCCCGGGGAATCAGGCTGTAGAGGCGCAGGTTGCCGTTGTCGTCGAGCGTGAGCCGCCGCACCCGTTTGGTGCTGCCCTGGTCGGAGGCGATGAGCTGGTTCCCGCCGCTGAGGAGGAGCGTGCCGTCGGCCTTGAGGTAGAGCAGCGAGCTGCCGGTGCTGATGTTGGCGTACGTCAGGTTGTTGTACTGCAGCGTGCCGGCGCTGACGAGGCTGTAGCGGCCGCTGGCGGACTGGAGCGTGGTGCCGTTGCCGGCCGGTATGGCCTGCCCCGCCATGAGCGTGTCGGTGGGCTCGGAGAAGCTGGACCAGGCCGCGCCGCCGTAGACCAGGCTGCCCGTGTCGTTGAGCTGCAGCGCCGCCGCGGTCGCGGAGGAATTGGTGGCGAGCGGCGGGGACCAGATGGTCTTGTTCCCGGCGTCGGACCAGGAGAGCACGCCCGCCGCGTCGAAGGAGAGCGTGGAGGTGCCGTCGGCCTCGATGGCGGAGAAGCTGCTGGAGTCGTGGGCGTACCAGATGACGGCCCTGTCGGTGGCGTTGACCCAGACGGCGAAGCGGAACCTGCCCGGAGCGGACTGCACGAACCCGGCGGCGAAGTCCAGCTTCGGCGAGACGAGGGTGCGCTTGGTGTCGTCGGCGCGCCAGGCCGTGTTGTTGGCGGAGAAGGAGGTCATCTGCTGCGCGGCGGCGAGAGCCGGGACGAGGACGAGGCAGAGGAGGAGGGAGAGGGGGCTGGGGATGGACGCCATGGCCGTCGTCGGCCGCCGCGCTGGCGCCGCCGGGCTAGCTGGAGGAGATGGGTGATCTCCCTGCCACCGCTGCGAATCGAGCCGCCAGGACTGCTCCTCTCTCCTCTTCCTCCTGGTGGTGGAAATCAAATGGGGATTGGGGAGAACGCGAGGGACGAACTGACCGAGCGAGGCGGCTGCTAACAGTAAACTAATTGCCGCTTGTCCATTCCAATTTCCATCACCGCGTCATTCAATTGGGAGGGGTGATTGGGGAGGAGAGGACGACGAACCCGGCTGGTTGCGAAGACCGCAGGCAGGTCAGTCCTTGTTTGGGCGTCTAGTCGCCGTCGCCGCTGCGAATTGGAATGGACCTGTTCGATTTCTCTCTTTCCTTCCCCTTGCGGTCCGGTCCGGGTCACGGTCTCATGGCGTGCCCGGCGCTGCAATCCACGTAGTATGCCATGTGGGCTCAAGAATGGATTGGATCGGAGCCTGCCAGTAGCCTAGGGTGGGTGGACTTGTCCACGCTCACTTTATTTATTCCCAAGACAACGAACAGTGATGTTAGCCCATGGCGGCCGGGGTGGGGCCGTGAGGGAAGACTCTTGACTTCGGATTTTCATTTCGGAGTTCACGATTCTCACGATCACGAACCGGTTTGCAAAAAACTCACGATCACGTAGCTCTTCAACTTGGATTAATCGCAGAAAACTATGGGCTTTGCCATTTAAAGATTGGTTTCCGCTTTTGTCCAGAGTAAATTATTTATTTGATATAATGACATGTTTCTTTCTTAACACTTGAAAAAAATTTCCTTCCTTGTTTGACATTAAATTTAACTTTCATTTTTAAAACGACAACTCCTCAATTTTGAGTACTGACACCCACCGTCAAGTAACACTTGAAAAGATATTTTTGTCCTGTTTTACCGTATTCTACGCAAATACCAATAGGCATAACTTTTACATCATTTGTCACCCTTTTATTACATCGACCAAATTTATGATTTTTTGGCAGTATTTTACAGCATTTATAAATACATTTGTACATGAAAAATGAACACGTAATATAATTGTATAAGGTTCACAAATACATTCATAAATAATGATCACAATTCACAAATATACTCATGACCCAATTTTTAAAGCATATATAAGATACATATGGTTCACATATGTGATAAAATAGTCACAGAATCAAATGAGGGGGGAAAAACATCTTTTCAAGTGTCACTTAACAGTGTTAGTACTCAAAATTGACGGCGGTGTCATTTTGGCAACGAAAGTTAAAGTTGTGTCAAACAAGGAATGGATTTTTTTTATGGTCAAGAAAGGAATAGGTAATTATTTTGATGTCAAATAAGAAATTTACTCTTTTGTTAATCTGCTGAACTTCTGTCAGGCAACAAATCTCCCAAGAAAAGAAACAAATCAATTATCATTTGGTTAAATCGGTTATCCCAAAAGGTCTGTGGTTGCCGCTAGGGGTGGGCACAAAACCCGATACCCGAAGCTCGAACCCGAAAAACCCGAAATCTAGAAAACCCGAAGTTAGTTCGTGTTTGAAATCCCGAATTAAATTAGGATAATTCGGGTTTGAGTCCACGGTACACGAATAACCCGAACTACCCGAAATATGTTAAAAATTCTATATATTGCAACTCATAAGACAATTCAAAGGATCGTATAGTATATATTTTTTTCTCTTATGTCAAAACACTATTGCCCTATGTTAGTATGATCTTTTACAACGGTTAATAGATACATCGTTGTGTTATTTTTAGGCTTAAATGATGTTAAGTCTCTGAAATGGTACTAAATTTTTGTTTTACTTTGTTGTAGTGAGGTAGTTCGGGTAACCCAAACCCGAAATTATCAAAAACCCGAAAAACCCAACCCGAACTTTTATGAACAAATTTCTGGTTTCAATTTTCAAAACGCGAAAAACCCGACCCGAATTTTCCCGGTAACCCGAACGCCCACCCCTAGTTGTCGCCGAGCTCATTTGGTCCCACGCGCTTCGTCCGTCAGCCATCCGGTGTTCCTCCATCTCCATCTGCTCTATATAAACTACCGTGAACATGGCCTCCACCTTGCCCTAAATCGAAGACCTAGCCCACATCACGGACGTCCTCCCCCCCCACCTCCTCCCCTTTGTCACCACCCTGTTGTTGACATCATTCTCACCAATCTTTTTCTTAGGCCCCTTCTCTACATCTCAGCGTGGAACGGGAACCATCTCGCCTGCTGCGCGCCGGTCGTGGCCATGGACGCAGGATCAACGTCCGGAGCCAGATGCGTAGAGCCGGCCCGTTTGCCGGTGAATCCAGCACCCCACATCCACCTATGCATGTGCATGAGGATGAGGCGGGCGAGGGTAGTGGATGGCAATGGTGGTGGGGGCAGTAGCAGCGGCAGCACAAGCAGCGCGGCCATCACGAGTACGCTAGTGAAGGATGTTGTGGGATATGAGTACCCTAGGGCCATCACCGAGGGCGGCGGCGGCCGGCCCATAGAAGACGGAGTCCTAGTAGACTCCTACTATGACCCCTCCCCCTCCCCCCACCTCCCCTATTGTAAATAATCACGTATGAAAAATACTCAGATTGTAACCTTGCCGCCTGGATATATAAAGGAGGGCAAGGATCCCTAGATACGGGCATCAGATCACACGACAACAGACAATACAAAATACAATCCCCCCATACAGGACGTAGGGTATTACGCTACACTGGCGGCCCGAACCTGTCTAAATCGCCTTGTGTCCTTCGTGTTCTTGTGATTACCTTCGAGTTCTTGGATTTACGATCATCTCTCCCTGCAAATCAACCACTTGGGTAGCCCCTTGTGGTCTGACGGTCCTAAGGTCCGACAGTTGGTGGCCCATGCAGGTCCGATCATAGATCCTCTGCGTAGCTCGATGGCATCCACTTCGGCGTCGTTTTCCCTGAGAATATGAAGGATCTAATGGCGAGTCCGGCGCGTCAGTGTCGAGGCCAGCCTCGACTCGGTGACAACGGCGCAGCTCTCAGATCCGATCTGAGAACCCACCCGAACCGACCCAGTTAGTGCGCCAGATCTGATCTGCTCAGGCAGCAGGTCGAGCAACTCAGTTTCCAGGCGAAGCCGAGTCCTATCGCTCGACGAGATCATCGCCGGGCTATATTCAATCTGAGACTACTTCAACTCGGCCACGAATCGAGCTAGGTATTTTATTTTATTTATATCTTATTTTTACAGCTTCAATAAAAACGCCATGCGCATAGTTTTTTCTCCATGTCCATGAGATAAACGCCGACCCGCTAATGCATTAATATTTCAATGACAGCCATGAGCTCGTCCACAAACAAAATTGCTCATGCAAGCAAATAAACTCGGCATGTCAGATGCACTATACCCAAAGTCTAAACACCCGCAAGCATACTCGGCCGGGACCCTACCTACGACTAAGCCTCCATGCAGAGCATCGTAGCATGTAGGAGAGCTGCTTCCTTGAGAGCTCCAGCCAGTTCGCCGCCCCAGTCCTTAGTGCGTGTCATGATAATGGTGAAGTGCACAAGATCGTCTATTCGGCAAAAATCATCAAATCAAAAGCATGCTAAAAGCAAAGCTCAAAAGTACTTATTACAAATAAGTTGACTATCGTTTCTCCAAAATACTACCATTTTTTCCTCTCCCTTATAGGTACAGCGCCCTCGCGTCGCTCGGCCAACCTCGCATGCTCCGAGGCTGGCGCGTGCGGCGTCTCGGCGTTCTTCCGTCGGCGGCCAACCTCGCATTCTCGGGGGGCGGCGCGCGCGGCGAGTCGGCGTTTCCTTCCGTCGCGCGGCCGACCTCGCATGCTCGGGGCTGGCGCGCGCGGTGACTCGGCGTTTTCTTCCATCGCGTGGCCGACCTCGCATGCTCGGGGGCTGGCGTGCGCGGCGACTAGGTGTTTCCTTCCGTCGTGCGGCCGACCTCGCATGCTCGAGGGCTGGCGTGCGCGGCAACTAGGCATTTCCCTCCGTCGTGCAGCCGACCTCGCATGCTCGTGGGCTGGCGCGTGCGGCGACACGGCGTTTTCCTCTCATCGCGCGGCCGACCTCGCATGCTCGAGGGCTGGCGCGCACGGCGACCCAGCGTTCCTTCTGTCGCGATAAGCATCGAAGTCAACATCAAACGGAATAAACACACGCCAAACAAGAACAACTTAACCGAGCTACGGCTCTAACCTGTTGCTCTTGCTCGGCGTCAGCTTGCATCTCGCGGCCGCCTTGCATGCTCGGGGGCTGGGCGTCGGATTTGGTGATAGCACGACTTCACCTACTTTTTGGGGCAACATGTTGTCCGACTTCTTTTTTAGAGCCTCAGCTTGCTTATACTAAACAACCCAACGTTTAGGGGCTATTGTACATACAATACTCCTAATCGTCGCCCTGTACTCGGTCCTCATGAGAACCGTCCGACTACCTCGAAGAACTCGACGTCGTGTTCGGTGTTCTTTCTCTTTGGAGCACCGCCCACTCTTGTGCCGACCAAGTGTTGAAGTACCTTCAGCCGACTACATTGGCCTTGTTCCTTTATCAACAGCTCGACACGCGCCTGAACGTTGCTCGGGGGCTTGTGGGACATGGGTACCCTAGGGCCCATCACCGAGGGCGGCGGCGGCCGGCCCAAAGAAGACCGAGCCCTAGTATACTCCTACTATGATCCCCCTATTGTAAATAGTCCCATATGGAAAATACTCAGATTGTAACCTTGCCGTCTGGATATATAAAGGAGGGCAAGGGTCCCTAGATAGAGGCATCAGATCACATCAGATCACACGACAACAGACAATACAAAATACAATCCCCCCATACAGGACGTAGGGTATTACGCTACACTGGCATCCCGAACCTGTCTAAATCGCCTTGTGTCCTTCGTGTTCTTGTGATTACCTTCTAGTTCTTGGATTTACGATCTTCTCTTCCTGCAAATCAACCACTTGGGTAGCCCCTTGTGGTCTACCGGTCCTAAGGTCCGACAGATGTAGAATATGGAGGGAACATATAAGAATATGGCATACGAGCCTGACTTCTAAGGAGGGCAAAAATGACTTTTTGCAGATCAGAAAAAAATTATTTTATTCATTGCGGTGTGTTTCGGCAAATGGTCTCAATTTTGTAATGGTACCTAGCCAACTGTCTTGTGACCAATTTCGCAAAGTAACAATGTCCATGAGCAAATTTTGCCTTCAAAATCATAAAAAACAAATCAATTGCATTTTGTAAAGTTAGTTAAATAAAAGAGTAAATTACGTTCATCATACAACTTGTTGCGTTGTATCATTTTAGTCTATCAAGTTGCGAAATGTGCAATTACACGCTATAAATAGTTCGTTGTGTGCATCTACGGTCTTACGTATACCACGTCAACGTATTTTGCCACGGTGGCATGATGACGTGGATAGACCGATGGTTTAACCGGCATGCGTAGACTGATTGTCATTTTTTTCAATAAACCAATTACTATTTTGAAAATAACACCCTGTATTATTTATTCCATTCGATTGAGCCCTTCTCTCTACTTTCCTTTATGTTTCTGGTCGATGGATAAACTCTCACCGCTCAAGTATATAAAAAAAGCTCCCACCGCTCAATCCACTTTTATTCATTCTGCTCCCGGCCAATTCTTCATCTGGTGTAGAACTGACAAAAAGTTTCTTGTGATTAAGTGCTATCATGTATAAGTGATTAAGATCAGGTAACCAACTCTACATTGTGCATGTTCTCTATACCATTGTTACACAAAAGGGTCATGTTTCTCCCAACGGTGTTAAAGAAACAGAAGCGGAGGGCACAATTGTAAGACTTGGATGAGAAAAGGGATAAAGATGAGGAGTTATATGTATATAACCATCCACGTCACCAGCCCCCGGTGGCGAACCACAACTATGTGACGTACATATGATCGTATATGCACACATTTGACAAGTTTGTGCATGTGTTTGCATGTTTTGCTACTTTTTAAATCAAAGTGATACAACGGAACAAGTTGTTGTAAGGTGGATGCAATTTACTCTATAAAAAATACAACTTCACCACGTTGAATAATCCATTTTGTCTACTTAACCTCCTAGACAAAGTTTGGCTCAATTTAATCATTAGAAATATTTCAATTGGTCTAATCTACCTATAAAAGATATCTCCATTTTTTGGAGGGGCTACCTATTATATCACTGATTTTCACTGAATTATAAACCACTTTTTGGTCCCACAAAATAATGACAAGTCACCAAGAAAGCACAAAATAAATAATGATAGATACAACCACAAATATCACTCAAATACAAAGGAGATAACAACAAAGAAAAAACTAAGTATTTATGATAACAAATAGCACTCAGATTTTGTGATCCTACCATTGCCAACTCAACGAGACAACTCCCTTTGCAGCTATCAGCAAGTGCATACCTTGGCAGTTGGCACTAAATTAACAATATACTAAGATTGCAACATTCTATTCCCAGTGGAAATATCTGCTAGGATTGGACCCATATACTGCAGGTCTGATGGACCAAAATATTCCACATCTAGTCCTGCTTGGGTAGAAATATCTACAAGCCCTAGCAATTAAATTTTCTAATGGTAGAATGGTAGCAACTATGTAATACATAATGGGTTCAAAAACTTAAGATGGAATAAATGCACAAAACTGAAACAACACTTAAAAACATTTGATTATAAACTATGTTGTCTACTTGTCCGATAGTAGTTGTTATTTCGTGTTGGTTTTATATTAGAATTGAAAAGACAAAATGAATAATATTCCAGTCTTTTGAAGAAATTTTAATGCAAATATCTTTCATTTATAAATTAAAAATAAAAGATAACGGATGAAATTGATTGACGGCATTACAAGAATTATTACTTCTATAACAACTCAAAAAATTATAATACTACTTATGTATCATTGTAAATTAAAATTTGTTACATATTTATAGAAAATAATAGAAAAGATTAAATAACATCAGAAATGAGGTATTCACATTACCCTCCGTTAAACATTGAAACATAACAATAATAATTAGTCAATTAAAATTTAACACTACACAAATAATATATAATGGATTGTAACTTGGTTATGTGAATTTTAATAATAGTAATGCCTGTTTTTGAAATAAGGTTTTCTACCACTACTCTTCTAGCTAGATCTTAAGTGCGCCTTTGTTAATATAGATATTTCACTTAATCTTTTATGCTTTGTTTTCACACCAAAAGTTTGTATCTTCGATTTGCACTTATGGTAGAACATATTTCATTTGCATTTTTGTGTTATAAGAGAATTGAATCAAGAATAAAAAAACCAAATAACTGAACAAATATTAACAGCATGCTGCTTGCCCTCTCTTAGAAATTGAAAATTGGCTCATAATGTCAAAATCTGTCATAGTTGATCACTCATGTATGATGTGGATGAATTAAACTAATTTTTGTGTTAATATAGTAACAGATTAATGAAGTTACAATGACTATCATGAGAAAAATGTAAGTTGAAATTGAAACATGCAAATGAGACTCCTATCGTACCACATAATTCTATTATCATCTGCTGCAACAATTCTAGCGGCAACATCGGATGAGACTTAAGGTGTCATAGCCACCAACTAAGTTGTAAATAAGAAGCGCTCAAATAACACCATCATTGCTTGAACAATAACACTACTACAATAAGAACTGATAACCACAACAATGGAATCATGAAATAATCGATAAAACTTGAAACAACAAATTGACACCACATGGCACCTTGGATTCATGCGAGATGATTGCGATGCTTCATGTCATCATACCATTGCTAGCATTGTAGCTCACCAAATTGTAGCCAAAGGCTCCTTGTCTTAGCCCCCTATTGCCATAAGCAAGACGACATCTACTAAAAAATGGTCACCACTCAGCAAATAAGGGAGGATGATCTAGGATGGAGATTAAGTGTGAGCAATGGGCCATCAAAACAAACAAGACAACAAAACAAACCAAATTGGACTAACAAAAACAAAACACAAGCAAGCAACATAAGGATCTTGGAGAAATCTAAGCCAAACAAATCTTGGTGAAAAGAAACACAAAAATCACATGAGAGACAAATTTTTTAACTCCATGTAGTAGTTGAGTTTTAAGTTCAAATTTTTATGAGGTGACATAGATCATCATAAGTTATGTTATAAAAATATAAAAATCATAAGAAATTTTGATGATTATTTTCTTAGGTTGGGAGCATATAATACTAAATTAACTGAGAATATACAAGAGTGCATGGAAATAATAATAATAAATCATGTAATATTTTTCTAGCATATGCTATCATGTCCTTTATCACCTCAAATTTTTTGAAGTTAAAACTCAATTTCTATGTGGAGAAATAAAAATGTTGAATCCCATTGGCGGGTAAATGAAACCGTAAAATTATTTTGAGTGTAAGGGAAGAAGATTAAATTGAGCTAATTTTCTTAGAGGGACGAAAAAGGATTGTTCATATTAGTAAAATGGACTTTCTTTTAACTTGTGAAAAAGAATGTGTGTCTACTGTTTGCTTAGGCATTTTGCCCACTTTACATATGAGTTTTTAGATCATTTCAATAGGCCATAATGTATCAAGCACCCTAGTCCATGACCACACAAGCAACACCCTTTTATCAAGAATTCAGGCGCTTTAAGCACAGTTTTAGTGTCTGAACCGAAGTGTTGCAAAATTCAAGTACTTTAGCATGGTTTGGTTTGAGAATTGGAGTGGGTTGAACCCACAGAATCTATATATGGTTTGAACTCATCCCTTATAGGAATATTCTCTCTATATGTTGGGATGGTTGAACCAATTTTCAGTATTGTTTGGTTTATAATCTATAATCTATATGGGTTGGGTTCATCCCTTATAAGAATCTCTCTACGTCCAGGTCGATCTGATTCCTCCAAAACGAAGAAATCGACTCGATCCACTTGAACGACATCTTCTCTCTGTCTCTTGCATCATCCATAGATAGGGTCATCTCTTTGTAGCAGTGGCCAAACTCAAGCAAATCGGAGCGTGGGTAGATCCAACACCAACATGTTTGGAGTAGGCCCGACCAGGGCAAGCTGCAAGGCAGAGCAGCTCGGGCTTGCTGTAGGACATAATGTAGCGCGATCATCACCCGCATGACCACGAATCACACGACAGGCAGGCTCCTTTGGCCAACGAGAAAGGAGGTGCTAATGACATGCAAACTCCTTTGAACTTGTTTTTGTTTCCCATTGTGAGCTAGAGGAAGCTGGGCATGAGCATGACAAGTGGGTCTGCTAACATGGTTGGGTTACTTGAGTATGAAAAATGGGTCCTGCTAATGGTGGCTAATTGACACCTTTCAATCCATTTGGCCTAATTCTTCCAATCAAACATGAAACTAGATTGGATGTAGTCCACTCAACCGAACACAATATGGGTTGAATCCAACCCCCCCCCCCCC
>OAMR01000042.1:1953255-2015237 GCA_900205405.1 Echinochloa crus-galli
GCCCACCTTTGTAAGGCATCTACGAGGAGCGGTCAACTATATTGTTTTATAATTCTTGAATTTTTATGTTATTTTATTTGCCACTTGATTACCCATTCCTTTCTGAGGTTACTCATACTCTAGTACTATGTGACTATCTGCCTTTGCTTTGAGGCCTGTTACAATGCAAGATCGATTATATAGTCATGCTATAGGAAAGAATGGCAAAAATAGAGGATGTCCTCTATGGACTTGTTGGCTGTTGCATTTGTATTCCAGACTTGTTGCAGTCAATATGATCTTATCATGACAATCTTTTGTGCATTGCAATATCTTACCAGGTATCTATGTTCAAGAAGAATTATGATCATCTCCCTAAAGATACTTATTTTGGCATGTATAAGGAAGCAACACGAGGAAATCCTAATTATTTTCTTACTTATGGTAATGGAAAATCTGCTGCACGAGTTCAAGACCATCTCCGTCCTAATGGGGCACACAGATGGCATAACTATGCAAAGAGTCCAAAGTAAATATCTTTTTACTAATATACATCTCTGCATTATAATATTTATTAATTATTACTGCCTCTGTTCACAAATACTTGCCAGTAAACTGTAACTTGAGACATCAGGTTGAGAACATGAAATTGTTTTTGTATATTTGTCTTCAAAACTTGCAATTTGGAAACCTATCCATGTCCAAAATGTAAATTATTTGTGACCAGAGGAGGTACCTCATGTTTATACTTATCGGAGACGTCTCAGAGTAGAGTTATTCTTACAATATTTTTGACACATCTCTAAACAGTGAGATCAAGTTGGAGGAGGCTGCAGTTCTGCACTATACATACACTAAATTTTCAGATTTGACATCTAGACGTGACCGCTGTGGATGCAAACCTACAAAAGAAGATGTTAAAAGATGCTTTATGTTGGATTTTGACAGAGCAGTAAGTAAAGATGCTTCTATAAATATTTCTGAAGCTCAAAAGAAAAACATATCTAGTTGGTTGGTAACTTAATTTCATTCTCTATTAATACGCGCCTTTACTGTTAGGAATTATAAGCCTTGGTGCTTCCCATTGAACAAATTCAGTTAGCTATTGTCTCTTCTACCAGCTAACTTCATTGTTTGCTATGCAGGCTTTTATAATTGCATCAACTGCTAGTGAAGAGGAAATGCTTCGCTGGTAATTTTCGTAACTTTTCTTGCTTGCCTTGTATATGTTATGCTGTAGAGGTGCTGGGGCACTATTTGCTCAGGCCAGATTGATGCTTTACTGGCTGGAACTTGGCAGTTAGAGTTACAAGAAAATAGTTATTTTTGTTTAGATGATTTTTTTCCTTGAGAGATCTAATCTATCTGTTGGAGGTGAGTTTCCTTAAACTTCAGAGATTGTTTATTAAGGGACGCAGTCAAACTGCTGTTATAAGAAGGATCACATTGTATAATTGTTTTTCTGTAAAGCAAGGTTTGGGGTTGTAGAAGGTTAAAATAGTCATTTTCATCTCATGTCAGGGCTTCTTCCTCAGCTATAGTCTATCCCAAGCTTAGTGGTCCACACATCATTCGTGTTGTGTTTACTCATTCATGAACAATGTAATGGTTTGCTTAGCTTTATGCACACGGCAACAAGTGGTTGCATATTGATTCCCAAGCTGCAACCTATAGGATCAAGATAAAATAACCTCAATGAAATCACATGTCGGGGGTTTAGATTCTGGGATGGTCCTTAAATGCTTGACCCAGAAACACATGGACCAAAGTCTGGACCAGCTCGAAAAGGCTTGGCTCAGCTCAAAAGGCCCGACAACATGGAAGCCTTATTAGTTTTTTGAATGAATACTGGTATTTTATTCTTTTTTTCTGAGGGAATATATGAAACACAATTTATTGCCTAGAGGTGAACCACACTGGGCCAAACTTACACCGGAGCCTGCCCTGAGTCTGGAATTATCAGGCTACACGTGACCATTTCATGGAAAGATCTAATGTGTATAAACACTATTCCAGCTGCCTCTTGATGTCAGTTAAATGCGTTAAATTCTAGGGCCCATCCTTTTCTCTATGTAGAGATACGGATGTTCAATGCTTGGTCTGCTATTTTTCCCATACATTCTCTCTTTTATTTGTTGGCTAGGTACAACGAGCGGGTCGTGTGGAACGATAAGCAGCTGAATCTGAAGCTTCTGAGGAAAGGAGTGCTAACTCGCATATACACACCAATGGTGCGTAATAGTGCTCGTGTGAAGTCACTATCAATTCCCATGCTATCTAATCCTTAATTGCTCTCTTTTCTTCGTCAGGCAATTGTTCAAGGCCTGCGGGAATCTGGTGTCTTCTCTTCAGTCATTGCAGCTGGCCAACCTGCTGTGAATGAGAAGCTCTCACCGAAGAAAACTGGTGTGCAGAGCCAAAATATTACTAGACCTGGAAACTTGCCAATTAAGTCGATCGGAGCTACTGATTCCAAGGCATCTGCGAGGAAGATATTGCAAGTGGTTGAGCTTGCCTTCAGGGATACTGGTGTAACTGCTGTTCCACCGTTGTCGCCGCCTGGTTTGGACGATGAACACAGACATCATAGTGAATAATGTCATAGCAAAAAGAAAGTTTAGTTGGATATACAAGTTCCTAAGAAAGGGCGCTGACATCTTCGTTTTAAAAAAGGGGTGCAGACATCATGGATGGTCTAACCTTTTCTTAATCCGCAGCAGCTGAATTTTGGCAGGCTTCTTTTCGGCGATAAAGGGATATGCGGGCAGCATTGATTGGTAGATAGATATAGTGCTTTCCTGGGCACAACGGAATTTTCAGAGATTTTGTACATGAGCGTTACAGTTATTAACATGGAGTTTATGAGAGGTGCGTGCCTCGGGATGGACTCTTTTCAACGTTTTTTTTTTCGAGCACATGCTGTAACCGTACTTGATATTTGTGCAGATTGAAGAATGAGATTGATATGTGCTACTGTGCTAGTACTACAGTCTACTGCAGCGATAAAAGTAGCGCGCGTGTGTGATCGTCCGTTGTATCGTACTGCGAGTGGGAATCAGATCGTGGCGCGTGGCATTCGCATTGACTGTCACTGCGCACTGATTTTGCGCTGGCTGTGGTACTCTACTCACGGATGAAAGTCTTTGTAGTACCACTTACCTTAATTCCTGCGTCTAACTTCGAATGGACTTGTATCTAGGATTGAAGGGAGTACAGTTTTTTAGCATTCTTTATGTCAGTCTCAGTGCAGGTTTATCACACGGTTACCTACACCAGAAACTAGGTAACTGTACCAGATGAGTTACATGAGTTTCATGGTGATGAAACTTCTCTGACGTTTTATGAAACTCTTCACCCTCTCTTCTGCCACATCAGCACATTTAATGCAATGAAACTCTCATAAAACTCCACCGAAACTGGTCTTAGTCCCACCATTCTCATCTCTCTCTAGTCTCCAGTGTAGCCCACTCTATGAGCAGAGCAGGACACGCGAGCACAGGACGATAGAGGCCGTCCATGTACATAGATACGCAATTACACGAAGGAGATTCGGGTTTAGGGAAGCGGTGCTAGGGGTCTGTTTAGTTGAGAGTTAAGGTGGGATGAATAGAGTCATCTCTTATTTCTGAGATGAGATAATCTCATAAGGTGTTTGGTTGTTAGAAGGATGCGATAATCCTATTTTGTCGTTTATTAGTTGGAGGGACGAAAGACACGTATGTTGAACGGCATCTTTTTTCCGGTAACCACGTGGCTCACATGTAAGTCACACGACATCCCTTTTCCATAGAAAAAGAATCAAATGGCATCTTCTTTCTCGCTGCACTCCCCAGCTGTGTCGCCGTCTATCTCCCTAGCTGCATCGCCGCCTGGCGCTCACGATGGTCCCCTTCACTGGTTGCGCCGCCACCCAGTGCCCGCAACCCATGGCTGCATTGCCTCCGGTGCTCGGAGCTTGTGCCGGCGCTCATTATCTTTTAGGACTTGTTGACTTTTTTTTAAGTAAATCACAATAGCTTTATTGATTTATGGCAGAATTACGATCTTTAGTTACAACCTCTAAAAGTCAGTCCAGAGCATAACCAAAACTAGACCACATGGCCTCACTAACGGTTGGCATCTTCGCACAGCAATGGGCTGCCAAATTTTTAGGACTTGTTTGCTTGGGATCTGGAGGGGTACAGACAGCAAGGAGTGAAAATGGTGATGAAAATTCCCGACCGACCGAGCTTCGTTTCTGAGAAAATGATTTCGTTTCCGATCGTTTCCGATACAACCTAAAGATAAAACTTGGTATTTCTAATCGATTTCACTTCTAAATTGCATTTCTCACAAAATAGTTGATTTTAAAAATATAATAATTATCTTTCGACCGAGCTTCGTTTCCGATAGTGTGATTTTGTTTCCGATTGTTTCCGATCGTTTTCATCCCTTCCCCAGCATATGATTTCGTTGGCTTGGGGTCAGGATCGATGCCTGGTCGCGCAACTGCCTGCCAGGCAGCATCCAAACATGCTTTAGATGTTGAATATCCAAACATACTTATATATAGCAGTCAATGCAATTACGCATGTTTCATGCTTGTTCTACCTAATAGTACTCGGTGAACTGAAGAGTATTTTAGTTTACCGTAAGAACTACCTTTTGAAGGATAACGAATGAATGCTAAACGCCGGAGCGAAATAGTAGATTGCGCTATATATAAGACGTATTATTGTTCCTCGCAACTCCATGATATGGGTACCTAAGAGTGTGGTATGTTTGTACTGGTTAATGGCGACTGCTATATATATAAGCAAAATATTCTTTTCTAATCTGATGATCCTGGTGGGTAGCTTATCCGATTACACGAAGGCGTATTGATGAGTTTACGAGTAGTGTCTGCCGTCGTCGAATTAATGAAGCCCGGTGCACTGCAGGTGGAGAGCTGAGCAGGCCAGCAGCCCTCGTGCGTCAGGGTGGAGCAGCCGTGCGGTGCAGGCACGAGGGATTGCACATCAATTTCCCACGGAATTTTTTAAACCTTTTCAATTATAAACAAATGCTTTATTCTTAACTCGTTTTGGACCATACATTTCCAAGAATCAGTGCTATATGTGGGTGAGGATGAACTGGATCCGCAGTCTCGCAATCTCTAGCACGGCACACCTTATCATGCCCGGCGTGGGAACGTTAATAAAGATTCGTTGTTGGAAAAATATAGTCAGATGGATTTATAATAAAATAAAATATCTGGTTAAACAGTTAAAATGTACTACTCTACATCCAGTGTTCTCTCTCCTTTCCACACTAAAATTTTGGGTCTACTCAATCTTCAACATTGGCGACCTTCAGCTTCCTCCATCTCACCTGTCAGCAGTACCTCGCTCCAACGGACTAGCATGATGCATTGATGGTGGCTACTGTCGCCGAAGCCACGGGGTGGAGAGGGCCAAGGTGAGGTGCACCGGGCATTGCTGGAGCATCTTGACCAGGCCAATTGAAGAAAGCGCTAGAGGTATAGAGGGAAAAAAGGTTGTCAGAGCAAATGTTGATCAAGATTCAGCCCTTGTTTAGATACAAAATTTCACCCTCAAAGTTCACAAGATTCCCATCACATCAAAATATCGGCACATGCATGGAGTAATAAATGTAGATAAAATCAAAAACTAATTGCACAGTTTTGTTGTACTCGGCGAGCCAACATTTTGAACCTAATTAATCAATTTTTGGATAATTTTTTATAAATACAAACGAAATGCTACAGTGACGCATTTATGGTGAAGTGACATCTTTTTCATAATTCCCCACCTCTAAATTTGCATTTAAACATGACAGTCCAAAATTCTTGTGTTATAGGAGCGATAAAAATAACTCATTATTATAGCATCAGCATTGCATTGATGACAGATAGACAAAAAGAATGATGGAAGCCCATACCCCCTCTTGTACACAACAGTAGAACGCTTGAGAAGTTGAGACCAGTGTCAAAGCTGCCTGCCGGCGTTGAAGAAAAGGCCAGAAATGGCTGCGCACTTACGGACGGAGCTGCGAGCCTGCGATCGTGCGCAACCGCGTTTGATCTGTAGCTCGCATGATGCCTCCAGTGGTGTTGGTTGACAAAATCCTAGGCATTCATTCATTCGCCACATATCTACATCAAATTGAGTTGAGACCCATACTTGTATTGCACGAATGCACCATGCAGTGTGTACACGTCCCCATCTTCAATTTTTCTATGGGGGTGTTTAGTTCCTCAAAAGTGGGTGAAAAGTGGAAAGAAAATGTCATATCGGACACTGTAGCGTACTGCAGCACTTTTCGTTTGTTTGTGGTAAACATTGTCCTATTATGACCTAACTAGGCTTAAAAGATTCGTCTCGTCGTGTACATCAAAACTATGTAATTAGTTATTTTATTTATCTACATTTAATACTCCATGCACGAGGAGAGAGATTTGATGTGATAGGTGGATAGTGAAGTTTGGAGAGAGAATTTTTGAAAGTTTGGCGATGTGAGTGGGAACTAAACAGGGCCTATAGCGTAATGCGTGCACTCCTACACCGTGCACATAGTTTCGCAAAAAAAAAACACCCGTGCACATATACAAATGGGTGATGATTATCATAGAGCGAATGTCGTACAGATTGCTGATGGGTCCACGACGAGCTAGCTGCATCACAACGTTCAGAGTTGAGATATGGTTTAGTAAACATGTCCATTTGGCTCATTGTTTCTCGTATGTTTAATTAATGGTCTTTTTTGTGATAAGTGAGTGATGCAGCTCAAGCAAGAACATTTCTCTAATCTTAGATTTATCGATCTTCCGATCTAATTTTTTCCTAAAGTTTACTACTACCTTCGTAAGGATGTGTTGTGTATGTGTATCGATAACAAAATAAAAACGCGGGATCAATCAATGGATCGGATCAGCCTTAAAAAAATCATAGTGTAGTAATCATAGAGTAATAAATGCCATAAAAATTTCTGATGTATCTAGATCAAGCTAGTTGGTTCACGATTTGTGTAAAGTAAATACCCTAAAAATTGCTGATGGATCTACATCAAGCTAGTTGGCCACGATGCTCAATTGGTTCGGTTTATGTAGTAAAAACCTCTACATTTGACTCTACGAATACCTGTACATAACGGCCCAGCTAAGCTCAGATCAGCCCCTGCACAGCATCGCATGATGATGGCCATGTTGGTGATGATGACAACTATTTATTGTCCAAAATTCAGATCTAATAGAGTGCTAAAACGTATTGTTACAGGTCCCATATATAGCGCCGGAAACGAAACAATGCAGATTCGGGCTAGAAACGAAACGAAACGACACCTAATTTACTTTTTTAGACCTAATAGTGAGTGGTCATCATAGAATAAGGACCTGTTTGGCATAGCTCCAGCTCCATACTCTAGTCCAGATTTACACTTTCTGTGCTAAATTAATATACTTTAAATATTAGTATTTAGTATAAGCTATAAAAAATGATTCATCTAAATACTCTCTATATAATCCCAGCTTCAACTCTAGAATTTCTTGAAACACCTCATATCCAGCTCTAAGAACTCCACAAAGTTTCTGGAGTCAAAGCTGTGCCAAATAGGACCTAAATGTCTTATAAAATACTCAATTTGTCTGTGTAGTAAAAAGTAAAAATCAATCCACTTGACTCAATATAAATACTCATCGATTATTTAACTATTCTTTGTGGTAGATGATGACTGATGGTGTGCCAGTCAACAGCAGAATGTTCGTGGTCCCTTTTCCTTCACCAATCTCTCATATCTATTATTCTACTTCCCGGACATGGTGCATACTCCCTCCGTCCCTAAATAACTGTCTTTCTCACTTCTCGAGAAATAACTTTGATTAATTTTATATTAAAATATATTAATATTTATGGTGCATAATTAGTATCATTGGATAGATCTTTTGATCTAGTTTTTTAAGAAATTTATTTAGAAACTAAAAGGAATAATAGACTTATATTTTCTACAAATCGAATCTAAATCGTGGCACGAAAACCAATGACGACACTTATTAAGGGACAGAGGGAATACACGTTTAACTACCTGATTTATTTTTTCTTTCCAAGGTTTGGTTCGATCAGTGCTTGGCGATCAAAGGGATATGCGGGCAACATCGATTGATTAGATAGATATAGGGCGTGCCGCGTGCTTTCTTCTCGGCATTTGACAAAATTCAGCGATTTTGTACACGAGCTACATGCATCTTGTGTTAAATATTAGGGCCCTGTTTAGTTCCCAATCACATCACCAAACTTCCAAAAATTCTCTCTCCAAATTCACTATCCACCTATCACATCAAATCTCTCTCCTCGTACATGAAGTATTAAATGTAGGTAAATAAAAAAATCAATTACATAGTTCTGATGTACACGACGAGACGAATGTTTTGAGCCTAGTTAGGTCATGTTAGGATAATGTTTACCACAAACAAACGAAAAGTGTTACAGTACACTACAGCGTCCGATGTGACATTTTTACTCCACTTTTCACCCACTTTTGAGGAACTAAACACCCCTAGGTAGAAATCATGTCTTATGTCAGACCTGATTTACTTTTCTTTCCTCATTTAAGCACAACATATTATCTTTTATCGTAAGTGACGATTTATTTAATTTTATGAACCATCGTAGTCATTGGGTTATAACTACTACAGCAGTGCAGTGACAAATGTAGCGCGTGTGATAACCCCTGGTATCGTACTGGGATTCGCATTGACTGTCATTGCGCATTGATTTTGCACTGGCTGTAGTACTCTACTGTTATTGATGAGCCATACCGTCTTTGTACCCGCTTCACCTTAGATTCCTGCGTCTAGGTCCAAATGGGCCTGTATCTACGATTGAGGTGGATGCTATTTTGGCACTCGTTATTAGTCCTCCGTGTTTGTTATTAGTCCTCCGTGTTTGTTCCGTCGTCACTCTGTGTTTACACTTTGATTACTCACCATTCTCAATTTCGATCTCATCTTTTCTTTCGAGGTTCTCTCTAGTGATGTTCAATGCTCTACCTTTTTTTGAAAAGGGAAGCTTTATTAATCTTAGACAATTACATCGAGATGATACAATTATATAAGATCCAACCCGGCCTCTGCATAACTAAGATGCACACAGCCAATGAAAAGAAAACAAAACAAAAAAATAAGAGCACCATGACCTAGCAAACTACCACAAGCGTCTTCATCTTCATCCGCATCACAAACCAAAGCAACTCTTGGACTATAGAGTAGGCTCCTTATACAACGCCTCCAATGAGGAAACGACACACGCACATGCCGACATTGTAATGACCCAACCAATTAAGGCCAGATCAAATGTTTTCACGAGGGAGTAATTCATCTTAATCCAAACAATGCCATCAACAAGGTCATTACCAGGTTCAACCAATTAAGGTCAGACCTAGAAATTTCTTCCCGGAACCGATGAATTAGTAGCAAATACCACCACGACCAAGTCACACCGTGTTGCTTCCCCCTTCTTACCCGGCCAATGCTTCCATATAGACCAGCCCTGACCCACTTCAAACGGCCACTACCTCCAAATCCGGCAGATCATCTGAAATTCGGAACCTGAGATACCATGCTGCAAAGTATCCGCTGGATACCCGTGCATAATCCATCAGGAATAAATTACAGATGAAATCCATCTTCGAGTAAGAGAATCCGCGAACGAAACCAAGGTGACTCATGTCTCTTGGTCTATATGAAAAGAAATGACGAAATTGAAGATGTCATCACCATATGTAGCTGCAAAGTCCGGCACTAGTCCTTCCAACGTGAAGCCTGGGGGCCGAATCCGGTGCCGAAGCCGCAGTGGTGTCGCCCCACGGGAACCGCAGTGGCGCCGCCGGAACTTGGGGGCGAGCCGGACTGTGTGGAAGGAAACGGCGACGGATGAGTGTTGGTGGAGGAGTGGTCGCGTCGGAGGGGCGAGTGAGATCCGGGCGATGGACGCCAGCCACCGTGCCGCTTCGCGCGCCGCCGGCTCGGATCCGGTCGAGAGACGCCCGGATCCGAGGGCCACCGCCCTCACTGCCGCCGGGACGGCCCGCGCCGACGCGGCCACACCGCCGGTCGAGGCGGCCGCGCCCGCCAAGATCCGCCCGAGGAGGCGCCTGGGCCTCGCCGCCGCCGTCATGACGAGCCACACGGACCCGCGCCCCGATCTGGGCGGCCTCCACCGCTGCATCCCCGGCCGGGCGGCGACTCCACGCCCCACCCCGCCAGGAACACGCGCCCCGCCGGAGCCGTCGCCAGCGCGCTCGCCTGCGGATCCGGCCGCCACCGCGCGCCATGGGGCGGCGCCGCCAGATCCGGCCGCAGGCACCGGAGGGTCGCTCCGCCGCCGCCATCCCCGGGTCGGCCGGGCTTCCGGCGAATCCCTCCGGCGGCGGCGAGGTGGGGGAGCGTGAGGGAGGGGGTGGCGGCGGCGGGAGTCGGGGCGGCCGTCCGAGTCGTCCAAGGAGGGTCGACGCGGGGGCTCTATTTCAATGCTCTACCTTCTCCTCACGCACACGCGTAGGTCACATGGGGGAGCAGGAAGCGTGAATCAGGGAATAGCGTGAATCAGGGAGCAACGAGGAGATCGAACACGGAGCGAGGAGCCACACGCACGCTATGGTACTGTGCCCGTCCGATTCCCGCGGACAGTGCTATGTAAGCATTAAGCAAGAGCAAAAGATTCTTTCTAATCCAGTTTCGTTTGGTGGCTGATTCGAGTACACGATGGCGTATTGATGAGTATATTACAACTTACAAGCAAGTAGGATAGTGGTTGCGTCGTCGAATTAATGAAGCCCACTGCACGAAGTACCGTACCAGGTGGAGAGAGCTGAGCAGCCCTCGTGCGCCGGGGTGGTGCCGTCGTGCAGGCACGAGGGATTGCGCTGATTTTTATTTTCATCTTTTTAATAAAATGTTTTATTCTTAGTAACTCGTGTTGGACCTCAGAAGTGGGAGTATGCGTGGGTGTGGAGATGTACGATGGATTTAGGCCATTTTTAATGGACATTTCATATTTATATTTCAAATATTTCTAAAAATACCATATAAGTAAAATATTATTTAATTTATAGTTGAAATAGCCCCCTCTCAATGTAAAATTTTATTATTTCTTGTTTCCAAGACTAACACAGGCTCTCTTGGACACATTGTACACATGATTTCACCACCATAAAACTCATTTCATCTCTCTCTTCATTTATTCTTTGCCACATCATCAAAAATGCTAACATGACACTGTATTTAATGCTGCTGAAACTCCTAAAAATGGCCTTATAACAAAATATTTGATTAAGAAAGTTAAAATGGTAGGTCGAAATGTATGCTACATACACGTGAGTGTTTTCTCTCGCTCCCACACACTAAAATTTTGGATTTACACAATCATCAACCTACTCACTTTGCAACTCCAGCGGATTAGCATAATGGTGGCTGCTCTTCCTAGTGTCGCTGAAGCCACGGGAGGAGAAAGCGCCATTGCTCGAGCTTCATGGCCGGATGAAGACAAGGCTGATGAAGATTAAATTGCATTGAATTCAGGTGTTTATGGGTGATGAAACTGATAGCTAACACCACCCCTGCACCCAAACAAAAACTGCATTGATGACAGATAGACAAAAAAAAATGATGGTAGCCCATACTTCTCCTGCACACAACAGTAGAACGTTTGAGATTAGTCAAGCTTGCCTGCTGGAGTTGAAGAAAAGGAAATGGCTGCGCACTTACGGACTGAGCCACGAGCCTACCTACGATCGTGTGCCAATAACGTGGTTTGATCTGTAGCTCGCATGCTGACTCAGGGTGTAGCCCATTTCATTCTGTCATGTATTTACATTAAAATCGAGCTTGTTGGCGGTCGTTACGACCTGATTTCCGACCTTCAACCGAGTATAAAATAAACACAATAGAATAACACACCATAGCTATAGGATTTATTTCTGATCATTTCCACGACTTTTGGTATGTATCCCTTGTGCAGGTACAATATTGACAAATACTCGCTACAGGGATCGGAATTGAACGATTTAGCCGAACGACCAGTTCGGCCGAACTACCCCCCTAGTCGTGCATGAAGCGAAGCATAACCGGGAGGACAAATACATGAGGTCCACATCAGCAGTGACCAAGCGATGACCGTGCAGGACACGTGGATAGTGCCACCTCATCTTTAGGCCGGAAACAGTAGAAGACCACCAAGAAACGATGAACCAGGACGGCCCGGAGACAGAGGCGGCGCAGGGGAGCATCACTGGGCCAAGAGCCCGACCAAGGCGGTGCCACGTGCCAGTTCGGCCGAACTGCATGGTTCGGCTGAAGGCATATTCGGCCAAATCAGCCGAGCACCGCCCTATGGTGCCGTGGCTGCCACTCCTCCTTGCACCACCCTTGTCCACTATAAATAGAGGCCCTCCTTTACCTGCAAAACACACACAAGAAGAGAAGAGTCCACTAGCAAAGCGTTGCCACTCTTACACTTAGAGAGATAGGAGGTGAGCGTGCCGGAGAGGAGCTGGAGTGTCGGCCCTCTTCTCCACCTGTACCTCTACGGATACGGCTCTACTTCGAGTAACATCCGGGTCGTGTCCGGTAATTCTTGTATCTCTTTCTGATTAATTGAGCATTCAGTTCTACTTTTATATGCTTGTGCGTTCCTCGTTCACTGCTTAGTTGATTGGTATAATTGTATATTGGTTGCTTATCTTGGGTGCCTATCTTTAGTATACGGGGTAGGTACTAGCCGACTAGTGTAAGCGCGGTTCTTATACTTGAGGTTAGCTTGGATTGTCCCTGAGTTGGCACGGAGGTGGTATCTGTTAGGTGGTGACAGCCCTATACGACCTTCGTAATCCATCAGGCCTGGCTCTGCCTGCAGGATCCCCAAACATGCAGGGTTGGTGATACCCCTTCTCATCCCTTTCTGTGTATCACTTGCCCTGTGTTCCGACACAAGCATCTATCTATTGTATCTGACTGGTCAGTTAATCGCAGTAGATATAGGTTCTAGATCCGTACCTTCTATACCCTCCTATCGCTACTTTCCCTTCTTCTATGTGTCATCCACCTTACCATACCATCCGTGGATAACTTAGCTTAGATTCGGTTCACTTCTCGTTCTCCGTGGAAATTGATACATTGGAATACTCCCGAGTGAAAGCTACATCGGTATCCGTCCGCTTGTGAATTTATCTGTAGGCCGTAAGGAGTGCCAACAAGCTTTCTGGTGCCAATTATCGGGGAACGGTAGCAGTTCTGACTCCGAACCCAAGTTGTCCATGTATCCAACCACCATCCACCACATAGATTCCACTCTCTTACCTTACGTCAACATTCAGCTCCAAAGGGCGATAGTTTGGAGCCACCACCATCATCACATCCCATCCACACACCCGGCTATGAGCTGTGTCCTGGCTGCATAGCCATGGTTCGAGAGCAAACATTCTTAGGAACGGATGCTGAGAGTCCATACGCGCATTTGCGTGAGTTTAAGCAACTCTGTTCGTGTCTCGTCGTTGCGGGCATGACACCTCTTTGCTATCGGTACTTACACACACCTTGTGTTGTACTTCTGGGGCTTATAAGTCTTGAGAGACCCTCCAACCGAGTTTGTGGAGTGGCCGCTAGTGATTGTGAGAGGAGGAGATGACCTTGATGTTTTGCCGAAACTCTACCGAGTGGAAGCGGCGAGAAGCATCCGCAAGAGACAAGGTGGTGACCCACTAAAGCGTGGGGAGAGCCCATCTGCTACCCGTGGAGTTACTTGACCAGGGAGCCAGACCCTTGCGCGGGCACTCCATTGAGAGGGGCTCCAACAACAAGGACTAGGAGGAAGCGTGGATTTTCGATACCTCGAGATAAATCGTCATGCCGGAGTTTGTATTCTCTACTCATTATATTCCTTATTTTTTAATGCACTACTTTCCACGGTACCTCTTTTTGAGTTGTTTTACAATGATTGGAGAGGTACCTGAAAGTACCTGATATTTTGAGTAAAAAATTAAATTAAATAAAAAAGGACATTGTGGTAATCTTGCTTAATTGGAAACTATTTGTGAGAAGGTTCATAGGCGAAAATCATGGGGGAATCATAGACCAAGCGTCGGCAGAGGAGAAACAAGGACGGTGAAAAAACACATTTTTCGCCATGAGAAATTACCCTTATGCCCTTTTTTAAATTTAAAAAAAATAAATCAATAGTGGGTCCCACCATTTTTGTACCTGGTCCCACGAATTTGGTACCTCTGGGTACCTCCGGGTACCTCTATTTTGGTACCTTTAGGTACTTACTTTATTTCTACAGTCCGATTTCTCGAAACGGATGGCTCTAATTAATCACAATCATTATAAAATTTCTCTTTTTAAAATTGTCATGTGTAGTTAGTAGGATTGGAAACTAGAATGTAAAACTTTGAAATGGTAGAGATAAAAACATATAAAAAGACTTAATGCATACTTCGATTGAAATTTGAATAGATTTTTATATATATTTGAAGCCCTTAGTTTTTTCTTCATAGGATGTGGGTATATTTCGATAACAACATAGAACGTGGGATCACTCAATGGATCAACCTTGGTAGCGTTGCAATCATACAAGATAAATCAACCTTCGTAGCGTTGTAATCATAGAATAAATGCCGTAAAAATTACAGATGTATCTACATCAAGCTAGATGGGTCATGATTCATCATAGAGTAAATAATGGCGTAGAAATTGCTAATGGTTCCTCAAGCTGGTTGGGTCACTACCCAATTAGTTTGCTTCGTGTAAAAAGTAAAAACATATCCATTTTACTCAACAAGAATACTCATATACTAATTACTTTTTAGGTAGCTAAACACAATGTTTATAGTGACTTCGTTAATCGATGTCTACCTTTGTAGTACTTCCTATATATTTTTATATATTTGTACACCGTGTTTCGATGCAAAATAGAGGGTGAGGATTTAAGATTTGAGGTCACTTCGTAATCATTGCGATACTATAGCATTTCGTTTGTATATGTGAAAAAATATCCAAAAATGAGTACAACAAGACTGTATAATTAGTTTTTAATTTTATCTATATTTAATACTACATGCATGTACCAACGTTTTGATGTGATGGAAATCTTGTTTTTGTATAGTGAATTTTGGGGTGAGAATTTGGCATTGTGATAAAAGTGTTTCTAAGGTTGCGTATGAATGTGTACGGAGTATGTATACATCTGTTTTTGAGAATAAAATAATGGGATTGCTTTGTCGATCAATGGACCATATTTAGAGCAGAGCACTATATAAGCACGTCCACCCCCTCCGCCGTTTCCCAACCTGCCTACCTCAGCTCTCCTCCGATCCGTTCCACTCTGAGCAAGCCGATCCCAGAGCAGCCGCCGCGCCGCACCGCATCGTTTGCATCCCAACATCACATGATGATGGCGATGGTGCCGGCAAAAGCTGCCTGCAACGTAAATGTATCCGGGACCCCACCATTATCATCACGCAAGCCGCGGGCGCCACCGCGGAGAGCCGCCGCCTTCCTCCGCCGGCGCCTCACGGTAATCACGGCCACGTCCACGCCGGACGCCGCCGTGCGGGCGCTCGAGTACATGATGCGGGAGCGGATCCTGATGCCGGCCTACTACATGTTCGACGGGCAGGACCCGGACCTGTTCCGGCACTACGCCGCCGTGGCGCAGAGGCTCGGCGTCTACACCACCGCCGACTACGCCGACCTCGTGGAGCACTTCGTGGAGAGGTGGGGCGTCGCGGCGCTGGGGCACGGCCTCACCGGGGAGGGGAGGCGCGCGCAGGAGTACATCTGCAGGCTGCCGGAGAGGGTGAGGAAGATGGACCAGCTGGACGCGCGGCGGCGGCGGCGGCAGCCCGAGCCACGGCGGGTGGCATTCTCCTGGCTGTTCGACAGGCAGGTGGAGGTGGACCTGCAGCTCTGACCGAGACTAGTAAGCCTGCTACGGGCATTAAATCTTCAGTACTGCGCCCCAACTACTCTAGTGTCCTTCCTCTTGCATCTCTACGGTAGTAATTGTATTGGATTGAATAGCGTCTTCTGTACTTCTGTCTCAGTCCACTGTGTGTCTGTGTGTGACTGTGGTTACCAGTAAAGTTTGTGTATCGTTCCAGCACTTCCCGCAAGCTCCACAACCAACCAGTCTCTCAGCTGTCCTGAATCAGGAGAGCATCCAATAAATCGTATGACACGCACCACGTGAGAAAATTTATACTGCCTCCGGTCTCATTTATACCCTCTCTCCAAATGAGACCGGAGGGAGGAACGACTTCTAATCTTCAACTTTCTAATATATAGGTCGTGTTTAGACGTTGGTTTTGGTGGGTGAATTTGGGAGTATGATGTCACATCGTAATCTTTGCGTCACTGTAGTATTTCATTTGCATGTGCAAAAAATTGTCCAAAAATTTATTAATTAAGCTCAAAATGTTCTTCTCGCAGAGTACAACAAAACTGTGTAATTAGTTTTTGATTTTATCTACATTTAGTACTCCATGCATATTATGATATTTTGATGTGTTGGGAATCTTCTTTTTGCATAGTAAATTTGGGAGTAGAAATTCTGGATCCTGTTTAGTTCCCCATCCCATCAAAAACTTCTAAAATTCTCTCTCCAAACTTCACTTATCACCTACATCAAATCTCTCTCCTCATACATGGAGCACTAAACGTGGGTAAATAAAAAAATAATTGCATGGTTTTGATGTACACGACGAGACGAATTTTTTGAGCCTAGTTAGGTCATGATAGGACAATGTTTACCACAAATAAACGAAAAGTGCTACAGTGCGCTACAGTGTCCGATGTTACTTTTTCACCCCACTTTTTACAAATTTCCATGGAACTAAACACCCCAGTATACTCAGCTAACTTCTACTCTATTGCTCAATTTAATCTATTATTGTCCTTCACTGAGCTATCACTATAAGAGGTTCTATTATTCGTTGTAACAAAATGGACGTAGATGCCATCATTACAGTTTCTTTTTTGTGAACTTAGTTTCCCAGAGCGAAATTGTGTTTTAAATTGATATCAATCTTTATGTCTTCTTTTCATTCTTAATTCTAAGTACTATTCCATATGGACTATATCACTTGTGACATCAATATTCTCTTTCTTAATATTACTAAATGTCACAGAAACTATATTGATTGTTTTAAATTTATTTTTCCCATGGACATGGCACTTATTGATTTTATTAGCAAACTACACCATGACAACATAACTATTATTACAGTTTTTTGTTATTGATTAATTTTTTTACTTTGAGTGTTTGTTTAGGTATTTTGTCCGAAATTTTATGGGAATCAAATTGTTAATTTTCATTGTTTTGTTCTAAATGTAACCATTTTTAGTTGTACTATTTTGCTTAAATGTATCTACTATTTTATGTTTTTAAATTAGCTATTAGTCAATTTTATATTCTTTATAAAAATATTAAAAATATATAACTACTTCATTCAAAATGATATATTTTTACATAACATCATTAGCCGAGGTGTCATATTGCAAACTACGTTTGTTCCTCGTGCAGTTATATTTCTGATTGAAAGGAAGTACTACCAATCTACAAAGCTGTTTGCTAAAAATCGACCATCAAAATTGGATTGATCACAGTCAACACTCTCGAGCAAACAAAGGCCTTGTTTGTTTAGTTCAAAAAGCAACTCCCAAATACACTATGCAAAAATAAGATTTCTCATTCACATCAAAATGTCATAAAATGCATGGAGTACTAAATGTAGATAAAATCAAAAACTAATTGCACAGTTTTATTGTACTCTGCGAGACGAACATTTTGAGCCTAATTAATCAATTTTTGGATAATTTTTCACAAATACAAACGAAATACTACAGTACCGCAATGATTACAAAGTGGCATCTTACTCTCAAATTCAACCTTCCAATTCTGGGTGTGTTTAGTTCAAAAAGAGGAAGAAAAAGTTTGGTGAAAATGTCACATCCGACACTGTAGCGCACTTATTTGTTTGTGGTAAACATTGTCCTACCATTACCTAACTAGGCTCAAAAGATTTGTCTCGTCGTGTACATCAAAACCATGTAATTAGTTTTTTTATTTACCCACGTTTAGTACTCCATACATGATGAGAGAGATTTATGTGATAGGTAAAAAGTGAAGTGTTAGAGAGAGAATTTTGAAAAATTTAGTGATTTAACGTGAAACTAAACACACCCTCTAACATCTAAACAAGGCCTAGTAGTGCTTAGAGCGTCCTCAACAAGACCACCTAGGTAGCTGAGGTGTCTTTTTTTCTTAGGTGAGAGAAGCATCCGAGAATCCAACGAGGACCAACTAGATTAGCATAACTCGTTCTTTCAGAAAAAAAAAGAGATTAGCACAACTTCCAATGTATCTACAGTCTCTGTCTTTTGGTCCCACACTCCCACCTCCCACTACGTGGAGCCACCCGATTTCTTTCCTTTCTTTTATTCTCAATCCCGCCATATCAGCCGGCGCCTTCTCACCGTTGCGGGCCGCCCTTACTGTAGCAGCATGAAGGCCAAGGCCTTGTTTAGTTCCCAAATTTGGGAGTTTTGGGGTACGTGTGCACTGTAGCATTTTGTTTGTATGTGTAAAAAATTGTCCAAAAATTAATTAATTAGGCTCAAAATGTTCGTCTCGTAGAGTACAACAAAACTGTGCAATTAGTTTTTGATTTCATCTACTTTTAGTACTCCATGCATGTTATGACATTTTGATGTGATGGGAAATCTTTTTTTTTATAGTGAATTTGGGTGTGGAATTTAGGATCCAAACAAGGCCCAGGTTGTAAACTTACCACATGCAGAGGACAGTGCACGGCTTGAACCGTTCAATACTCCAGGTCTCCAGTGGCATTAACTTGCCTCGATTGATGAGGTACTAGCTACTCTTCTTCACTAACGAGCCTGATCCAGTACCATTCAACGTAATGGGGGTGCCGCCACGATCATAAAAAGAATTGCCTACGGTGCCATATGTGGATATCGACAACCAAACACCAATAGGAGTGCGGTGTGCCTAGTCTGCTGGAGATAATTTTACAGTCAAGAATGTTGCTTCCTCTCCCATTTCCCTTCCCTTCTGCCCGTGCCGGCAGCGGTGCCATCACGCTCCCTCCGCTCCATAACTTGCCTGGACGCCGGCTTGCCGCCGCCGCCTCGTGGCCCGTGTGGCCTCGGGCCATCGAACTCGGGGTCACCGATGCTGCCGGAGTCGCCGGAGTCCCTGCTCCCCTCAGCCCAATTGTTGTCCTCATCAGCGGCAGCGCGGTCGCGAGGCTGCAGTATCGTCGGAAGGTTGCCTCCGGAGAACGATCTTGCTCCGGCAAGCACCACCGCAGGGCCTCCGGCTGGTGCGGCCGCCTGACCGGTGCCTCCCTCGAGGCCTCGGCTACTTGATCTCAGGCTCCCTGCCTCCTGCTGCGCTCTACCGCCGTCCCTTTCCCGGTACCGCTCCCTGGACCGGCTGCAGGATGAACTCAGAGAGGTAATTTAAGCGTGGCAAATGAGCCTTGCTACCATATGAATGCTAAATGCAATGTGTGAATAGAGGCGACCAGAGGCCCACTGAACCTGTTCGGGTTGGCTGAAAACTCCCGCCTTGATGACCGCCCCAACTCGACTTGCTCCAGTTCACGTTGAAGCTCTCTCTAAAAATCAATCGGTACAAGATCAATACAGTAAGAAAACAAAGACGAAGCCCATGCGACTACTAAACTAGTGTAGTAAACATGAAACGACCCACATACGAAGCAAGAAGCACAAGCAAGAATTTGCACATATGGTAAAAGGAAAGCAGTGATTTCAATGGTGCTCTCACAGCAGATGCACCTGGAAAGCAAGTCTAGCTAGCGCTATTTTTCTTTTAATGATCTAAGCATGAAGAATCGATTGCAAACATATGTTCCAACGCCAACAGATTACATCCATTCGAAAGAATAGATTGCCCTGTACCTGAGTTTGTTTTTCTTTTTCCAAATCAAGGTTGAATTGCAGTTCCCTAGACTTTGCACGCTCAATATCCAGTTGCCGCTGTCTTTCTACTTCCCGTTCCATCTCGAGAGCTCTCTCCCTACAAAGATACAACAAAGAAATAGGGACAAACATCTCAATGGTATCAACATGCCAAAGAAAAAAAGCAACAGGCCCAAACCTATCGAGCTCTTGCATAAGCTCCATTTCCCTAGAGCTTGTCTCTTCTAAGTACTTTTCACGAGCATGTCTTATAAGCAGCTTCTTTTGCCTGCGTGCTGTAATTTCCTCTTTAAGCCTGGACCTTTCCCTGTCGAATCAAAACATAACCAAATGAAAATTAAACAGTTCGATATGCTTCTAGAATTCAAAGTAAACTGGTGTGCAAACAAGGATGTCTTGGATACTTTGACTGCAAACTTTTAACGGCGAGGAGTCTTAAAGATTAACTTGAATGATCATCATAATAATAAACTTACAGGGATCGTATATTTTCCCGTACTTGCTGGAGCCGTTTACTAACATCATTACCATCCTTGTGGTCTGTAAATGAAACTACACAAGACATGTAAGTAGCAAAAGGTAACATTGACATAGCTCTATATTCATGGTCTCATGGAGCTTACATGGAGGCATATCAGGAACCAGAGTATCATGGGGGTGCCCAACAAAGTTATGAACTGATTTATCTTTTTCAATAAGCTCCAATTCAATCTCAGCTTCTTCAAGTTCCTTGGGATAGTATTTAATCAAGTGTCAGAACTCCAAATGTTCAAAACAAGTGCCCAAAGGAAAATGGCTGTTTCACTTCTCACCTCATATTCTTGAGCAGATCTGGCTGAGAAGAACTCAAAGTATGCTTCAACAGAACTCAAAGAGGACATCACCTATCAAAATGAGTTTGGCAAGTTTAGATAGACCAGTACCAATTAAAGAATGAAATTAGCACCCTATGGTTTCAGCAACGTCTAGTATATCAATTTGAATTAAGATACAAGCATGCCGGTGCTTTGCTTGAAACCATTTGCTAAGAAGAAATACAAACAAATACTTCCAGACTAGTAATTTTTGTGGCGCGCTTATTCTAGGTGTAGTATTAGAAACATCGAAACCACCAATAGAATAAAAAAATTTGAGTGTGATATGCAAGCACATTCAACAATGAGAACATAATTTAAGTAATCTTACAATTATTAATTGGAGGCTCCATGTTAATCCTCACAAGAAACAACAATATAGATAGGAAAAAAAAACATAAGAATATTCAGAACATCATGACCTGAAGAATTGATTCACGGATGCTCTTAAAATCAGGGCTGACTGGCTGACTGGTAGATCCAGAGATAACTGCTTTTACAACCTAATGGAAGAGATTTGGAGTCAGTACTTGGTAAATATGTAACATTTCAAAAGCACAAGGGAGGGTCAGGGCTCTACGGTTTCGGCATCTGATTCACTTCTTAGTTGGCACAGAGCTCGACAAAGATCTTTCTCCATATAACCAAAACCTCCTAGTGAAAACGAGAAAGAAAAAACGGGCTTGAATAAAAAAACGGGCTTGAATAATCAGAACCACATACATACAGATGATACAATGGAATTTACATATGTTGGCTCAGAAATCTGGATAAATTTACCAGTTGATGTTTGCATGTTTTCCAATTTCTGCCAAACACATTCAGGTATCAAAGCGATATCTTCAGGAGTAGAATAAAGACATGCCCTAGAAAGTAACAGCAAAGACATTCGTGTAAAATAGCCCTCTTCAATTACACCAGAAAATTGTCCCAAACCATTCAGGATACTGTTACTGGATGCAAGAAAGGACTGCAGATGCTTCCTATCAACAAAAGGCACACATTCAGTAAGTAATGCCATTGCATGATTCCTTAATAGCATAGAAGAGTCATGGAGAGCCAATGCTGCTACTCTGTCCCATGTATGAGTAACCAGAAGGGATGTAACTGTTGAGCCAGATGTGAGGAAATTTTGGTCACAAGCAGGAGATTTCAAATCAGCCTCAGTGGAACTTGTTGAGCTAATAATCCTCCCAAGCTGCTGTACTGCAATAGAGCGCTGCTCTGGTTCAGAATGACTCAACATTGTACAGAAAAGATCAATCAAACAGATCTCGCTGTTCTTGAAGACCTCAATTCCACCAGAAACCAATAGTGATAACCACTTATCTGTCTGCAGCCTCCAAGATAACCTAGGCGCATGAGAGCAGAAGCCCTTGACTGCAGAGCATATGGCATTAAGAACATTACCCCATGCAAGGACGTCTGGTATCCTCATTATATAATCGAGCATAGCTGATGCCACTTGCCAGCACTGTGTTTCCTGATTTACTAAAATGATTTCTCCAAGACCTTCAAGAGCAGTTTCCCAATGCTTTTGTGCAAGCTCACAGGAAATTTTTGTGGGAACACCTTGCGCACTGCTACTAGACATTGTCTCTTGCACAATGGATTTCAAAAATTTTGCAGACAACAAACACTTTGCAGTCGACAAAGAGAGCCCAGAGGCCAACTGATGGTGCCATTGCCAACTACCCTCAATTGATGGAGTAAGATGTGAAATAAACTTCTCCAAGGCACGACAAAATTCTATGATACTACTAGGATGTAAAGAATAAACACCTTTATGACTTCCATCATTCTCACAATGTGCTGCGGATTTTACCAGTATTTGTTCTTCACTATCTTGTGCATTCTTCTCCAGTTGCATGATGCCATCAACACCTAAAGAATCAGTAGATTCTATAGACTGGCTTGCTGGGGAAAGGATGCTGACACCAAGTAGTTCGATATTTTGAACTAGTACAGTTTCACAACCATCAAGAAGTGTCTGAAAACCTTGAAGATAGCTGCATAACGATGATGGTGGGTCGGAACTGATACGATCCACCCATACCGACAAGGAGCCTAACATTTCAATCCTCCTCTCAAATGAGAAATCAGGAAACATTGTTCCCAGAATGAAGATAAGCAAGGGTACCTGAATCTTATCTACAGATGTATCATCTGAATCTTTACCACAGCGAACAATTTCAAACAATTCTTCAAAACAAAGCAACTCAAAATTGCTGCCCTCAGTTACACGGCCCAATACTTTTGTATCATCGGTTCCCTTTCTTAAGAAGTAGGAGATGAGTGGCTTCATTAGACATAGCACAGACTTAAGGAAGGCCACATCAGTATAAGAAGCTCTACAAAGTGACACAAGAATGTGCACTACACTGGCCATTTCAGGAATAATGGCCTCCATGTGCTCAGAAACAATAGATTCAAGTAGGTAGAAAACAACTGCTTTTGCATTACCAGCAATATTTCCTCCCAAATAACTAACCTGATTTGCAACTATAAGATGCTCCTTAATGCGTTCAAGATAAGGCCACAAGCACAACTCAGAAAACCAACAAAGTACATCTGGTACTGCACTGTTGGGGAGACATTTCAATTGTATGCCAACAGCTTCCAAGATGCTCTCCCCAAATCCATTAAACAATTTGCTCATACTTGGAAAGAAGAAATGTAGTTCCGGCAGTAAGATTTTAAACTGTTTGGACATGCTTCGTTGATCTGTCAGAGTAGTTTCCTTCTTTAGGAACAAATGCTTACAATTAGATCGTTCACCTTTTACAGACCTGACCTTCTGGGTTGCAACTCCATCCATCAAACAAAGTTCATCCATGTAAATTGACAGCAAAGATGTAAGCTGTGAGAAATCAGAAGCAAGGAACAGCCTCTCATTTAGATATTCCTTGGCATAGCGAGACACAGCCATCCATCCAAGAAATCGAGGGAGCGGGCTAGAAAACCTGGAGATATCAGATATCTTCGGTATCCATGTCGATGGAGGGACTAAGCTTCTGAAACGAAAACCATCTCTTTTAGTTCTGGCAATTTCTCTAGTATTATCACTGCCAGATGAAGCCAGAACCAGCTTCTGGAGAAGGGTCCAACGTCTTCTTAGTACATGTACTTTTACCCTATCCAATTTCTTATTCCCTGCATTGACACAACTGTAAACGCATGCAAGCTGTTCATTGAGGTTTTCAGCAGACTTCAAAATAATATCGATCACATTCTCTGGTGGACAAAATAGATCAGTTGCTGAGTGCAACAAGAACAACAAGCTCTGGAGAAGAATTTCACTACACAAGTGTCCTTTCCTTTTGAATTGCTTCATAATAAAGTGGCAGAGCATAGCCTGGTTCTTTCTGACCAAAGTTACAGCATCAGCAAACTCAAGAGCTTCTGGCGAGATATCTGCAGATCGCTTGACATCTTCAGCAATATTTGGATAAGGTTCCCCTTCAGGTATCTTCTCCTGGTATTCACAGTCAAATCTTGCAGCTTGTAGGAGTAAATCTATGACAGATCTATCCCGCTTGTTCTCCAAATTAGAGATTGCTTTTCGATCTATATCTTTCAAATGCAATTTTTTTGACACAAAGGAAGCATTCATTTGCATAGACTCTGAATGGATACGTTCAATCTTACCCAGACGCTCTAAATTAGGTTGGAAATCCAAGAGAAAAAATGGATTAACATAACATTCTGCAGCTAACAGCAAAGCATCAATTCCAGCATTATGCCCTTCAAATGTTGGTTCTTGTTGCATACATAGGTTCAGTGCTAAACGATGAAATTCTTGAGCTTGTAACTCACAGTCCTGGTAGTTCTCCAGCTTTTGGTAATCAGCCTGCGCATCGAAATAATCAGCTGCAACAATATTATCTAGGAGGAAAGGGTCAGACGATAGTTTCTCAGTACTTCTTCTGCCTTCAGGGGTGTCCTGGTTCAAACTTGTTTGAGTTATGACAGCACGGTTTTTTTCTTTCAAGGTGCAAAGACTTGTCAACTCAGATTGGTGCAATTCTACAGGAGCAAACAAAAAATTGCACTGTTCAAAAGTTTCAGCCTGAACAGTTGTTTCAGATGCATCTCGCCCATCAATGTTTTCAGGGTTGCATGGCTGTGGTGCAGGATTATCCAAAACAGCCAAAGATGAATTATTAATCTCATGAAGTGAACTTTTGCAGAGGTCTATGTCAGGAGGAAGTGGCATATGTGGATCCAAGATAGAGAGGATTACGCTGCAAACCAAAAGTCAGCCAAGTTATAACAGTATGCATGATAGAGCTATGCTAATTTGGCGATCCATCAACTATGGCATCACATGCATGCACACATTAATGTAACATGGTTCAGAAAATTGCATCAAGCTCTTGAAATGTGCACTAAATTCATCACTATTAAGTACAGTATATGTAAGTGGTACGTCTTTGTCCATGTGGCCTGCCTAACTGGATTGGACCATGATGTCCATAACTCTCTTGTACCTGATTGCTAATACGATAAAGCATGCATTTATAAATATCTTCTTCTCATCTCATTTTCTCACAGTTAAATGGATACCAAACCTAGCATGCATTTATAACAACTTCACTCCTTCCAGTCAAGAAACTTTTCATGCTTTCACTTTTCAAGGACATCAAGATGATAGGTACCATCATTACCATGATAAGTCGGTAACTAAAGAACAGTATATAGGACGGCGATTCGCCCGGCGATGCTATACGGTGCTGAATGTTGGCCTACTAAAAGGCGACATATACAACAACTGAGTGTAGCAGAGATGAGTATGTTGCGTTGGTTTTGTGGTCAAGGAATCAAGAGGGGAGGATGTTTTGAGCTTTGAGTTGGCCTACGACTTGTTGTTAGCAAATACCCTATTTAGGAAGAGGGAATCTCATCTGGTGACCTTTCAGAGTGGACAACACTCGAGCCAGATTGACTTTATCCTTGCAAGGCGGGAGGATAGACGGGCGTGCTTAGATTGTAAGGTGATACCTGGGGAGTGTGTTGTCCCTCAACACAAGTTGATGGTGGCGGACTTCAGATTTCGGGTACGTGTCCAGCAAATCTACTCCAGCTGTTTTCACCTGACCAATCTAAATATTTGAAAAGATACAGATTTATGCACAAATCGGTACCTCAACTTCCACTTATGTCTTATATTGGACCCTCAATAGGAGGGGTGTGTGGATGGGTTGTAGCCGAATCATTTTTGTTTTCAATCTTAATATAAATACACATGGTTGTCCTGCGTGTTTAAGAACAAAATTGTCCCCTCAACATTTGATAGTGACAATTGATCCCAAAACATTCGGAAATGATTCAGTAGAGGCTATGAGCTGAGTTGGTAAGATATGTAAGTATTAAGTTGACCATTTCATTGCTGATGCAGTGCTTATCTTTCCTGCCAACTCTAAAAAGTGACCTAAATTAAATCATGTCTGAAAATTCAGAGGGTAATCTGGCTCTTCCAAATGTAAAAGGGACCACCACGCTTCGTGTGAAAGTAGTGGACAAATGTACGCACCAAACCATGGTAACATTAGTTTGTGAACAGAGCAGCTATTCAATAATGATAGGGTATGCTGGATTGCATCAATCATGAAAAATGGGTTATGGCAGTTTCAAGCTTATGTAGAATCTGTAAATACATATTGCTTTACCAACCTTGGGGCAGCTGCTCCTCGTCGCCATTCAAGTTCCAAAGAAGGGAGAACAGCAGCCCTCTTTACTGCTGTACGGATAATATTTAAGGCAATATCGGATGCATTTGATTGCTTCTCCAAATATATAGAAGAGATACCACCAAATATTATTGTGTCATCCATGGCACTTGTAGGAGGGTCGATAAAGGGATCTAGCATCTCCAGAATGAAAAGTAACTTATGCATGACTTCCTGAAAGTAGGAAAGTTAGGGAAGCAGTACAGAAGCCACTACAAAGAACCACTTTCAGGAGGGTAAACGTGATTTTACTTTATATTCTGTGAGCATATCATCCATATGCCCAGAAATTGCCAATACAATATACTTCAGCGCTGCACGAGAACGAGCAAGATATTGGCCAGCTTCCTACCCAATATGTCAAAGAACAAAGTCACTGGTTCGCTATATAAATATGGAGTGGCAATCATCATAAAAGGTCCTGAGGCGATTTAATAAAAACAAATCATTGATGTCGATTTAAGGTATCAAAACGGAAGCCATTGCAGTTGTGGTCAAGTACTATCAGAATTGCATAAATTTTACTCAGTTGTGAATAACTTAGTGTTCCATCTCAAATACAGGTGCATCCCTTCAAGAGCATTAACACCAGAAAGATACATAAATTAAATCATAACTTCATCTGATACAGGGGAATATAGAAGTATGGTAGGATATAATGCACCAGGTTACATGCATCAAAAGCTAACTTCAAATTTCCTAGCATTGCTAAATTTCCAGTATGCACACACCTGGATGATACCCAGAAGGTCCTCCAGAAGTTCGACAGCAAGATCTACCTGTTTTGAGAGCATATGAAGAGTTAAAGACACACACAAAGGAATGAATAGCAGAAATTTGTAAGTAACAAAGTCAAAAAAGAAACCTTTGCTGTTATCATGGGTATCCATGGTAACAATGGCCCCCGACACAAGTCAAGCAAAACACAGGCTGTTTTTGCCTAATAAGTGAAAAAAATGAAGGGTGAATAACTTTCTGAGGGAATTTTTTTTCAGCAGGGTGTATAGCAAATATATGGCAAAAGCATAAATAATTTCCTGAAGATTTAAGAGAAAAAGATTAGCAGAGGGATATACGAACATGTGATGAAAGGTAGGACGAAAGATAACCGGCACAAGCTCTGAGAAGAGGATGAAAAACTGATGACGACACTGACATTGTTACAATCTGCAGCCACAGTTATCTTGAGGAATGGCATAACAAAGTATATCAATCAAAGCCATTGAGGTACCTGGGACAGAGCATTCTGAACGTTTGGATGATTCCATTGGCTAAAAGAATCATCAATCTGTTCAGTAGAACCAGGACTGAGTGGAGGGCGAAGTGCTACAAACATACAAGAGCAACAGCATACTATCATTTACAGGACTCGGCAAATGCATGCATGTATGCTCGTTCACTTGCAGGTAGCCCTGCTTGTTTCAAAAAAGGGGTTCACTTCATTATCACAATTATCTTTATGAGCCATCAGCTAAGGGATCATGTGATCAAATATCAGAAAATGCCTAAATAAGCCAACTGCAACATTTAACTAGTCAAACCCAGAGAGCAGCCATTGGTCATAAGTCACAAGAGCCATGATAATTGGCCTAGCCACATAGGCCTTCAATAATTTGGTAAAAGATGCCCCCACCAGTAAAAATAGGTTAACAGAATTTATGCAGTCAAATATTTTAACTCTGAACTTACTTTAGTTGTTTAAGCTGGTCACGTGAAGATGGTATATATATACAAGTTGCCGATATTTTCATAATGTACTCAAAACGATACAGATGATCCAAAGTGTGCTTAGACATTATGGTAGTCCATGTCCTAAATGTTAATTGTGATTAGAGCAAGTGACATGTGTTTGCACATGCATGAAGGTGTGGATTGCACATAGCAAACATTCCAACTCATTCGAACTTCATTATGCTTTCAATGAAGAGTGGTAAATCCCAGTCATTACCTGGAAGTAGAGCTTGGACAAGTGGTAAGACAGACCAAATGTCTGAAGTAACTTCAGCAAGCTTGTGACATAACAGAGGCTACAAAAATAAATCAAGAAAAGCATTAGTACTTTCTAATAGAACGGTACATATATGGAAAGATATGAGGATGGAACAAGATAGTTAACCTGTGAAGCCGCCGCATATAGTACATGAAGAATGCCTTCTTCCACAGCAGAGATATCCAAAATATTCAGGAATGAACCATCAAAGTGATTATCTGGTAGGCTAAATTCTTCTCCAAACATACTAGAGTACTTGGTAGAGAGTACTAGACCAGAAGCAACACTTTTAGGGATTTCATCACTGACATGGCTTGATAGCATGGCACCATTCGACACTGATTTTTCTAAACTTGGCTCAGGCTCCAATAGTTTTTGTAATACCTTTGATGCCTAAGTTAAAAGAAACAACTGGTGGGAATTTTTTTCCCTGTGGAAAGGGCACATAACAAAAAAGAAAAATGTAGCGTTAATGTTCATACTCGGAAGCAAACAACTCCAAGGGTTTTGTCTTTGTGTGCTTTCCTTAAGAGGAGCACAGCAGTTTCAGATCGAAATGCCAGTAAATATGAAGCAGGATGAACAGATGACGGACTCCGTGATCTCCTAGGTTGTGCCTGGAAGAAATAAAGAGTTAAGAATACTAGATCAGGTGGAAATTAAAAGGAGAGCCTCTATGTTCCCCAAGAGAATAATAGAGCCCTAAATATCTGTGTTTGATTTACTAATTGCCAACCCCCTCAACTTCTCTATTGGCTTACGGGGTGGTTTCCTTTTAGGGAGCAAAGGGGCACTTTTCATAGGATAAAAGAAAGGAGCGCACACTCGTATATCGTCATTTTTTTTGTGAAATAAAGAAATGAGTTATGGTAGTTCCACTGACAGAACAGCACCAAAAAGAACCCACCATTTCTTCACTGTTCATGCTATTCAAATTTCACATTGATTTTTGCAGAGTAATAAGTTTTCTACAATGGCAATCTTACATTGAAAGGGTTGGAACAAGAAATTAGTGCTTGCCATGGAACGGCAGGGGCAATAGGACCAAGGTCCAAAAATCCATATGTTAACTGATAGGTGGACAGTAATCCCGTATAGGACAAAAGAAATTGCATCCGGTCATTTGAATTCCTTTTAGATTTCACACTTTCAGAAACCACCAGGAAACAAGTTACATCCATTTGGTTACTAGTTCTAAACACTACTGTCCATATCTAAAATAGCAGTTCCATCAGAAAGCAGAACTGGCCCAGTTATCACTGTTCTGAAAATGTGACCTTGAACAGGGCATCAGACAAAAGACACACCGTCCACCATCCATTTGCCAATTACCATGGATGCTTTCAAGAAATTAACAAAGTGATCAGAAGATAGTACTTTTGTCATGTGTGTCTAACTGATTTTAACATCAGCCTAACTTACACACAATGACATATCTTCAACAGCCATTTAGTGGTAGAAAAACTAAGCTATGCAATTTGATTTGAGCTATTCATGTTGCCTACCAGAATGTATATGCATCGCGTGATAGAACTTTTAGCAGTCACCCATTAATCAAGACAATCTGGGCCGGATGTGAATTATGCAGTATTTTTAAAACTCACGAAGGAGCTCGGCGTGCATACTGTCAGTAAGCACTACAGTTAGTTGCTACCCAAGGGTCGTTCAGCACAAAAGAAAATAAAAGGACAGAATATAAAGGGTTGTTTTAACTACTTCAAATAACCAGGAAATTATGTATGACTAAGGTTGCAAGTGCAGATTCTTGTAATCAAGCTTACAGCAGACATGCTGCAATGCAGTAACCTTCACCTTCCACGGTACTATAGCACGTCGCAAAAACAAGAGAAACAGACACACATAAGGGGGTGAATAAAGAAAAAGCTCACATGCCTCAAAGTTCGAAGAAATTGTTGGAGTAGCAGCCAGACTAGTTCTTAGGGCATCTGAATCAGCAGAACTGAAGAAAGATTTGGTAGGATCCCTGTAAATTTATGACATATTTCAGATACATTTGCCCATATACGGGCAGGCAACTGCAAACACATATGCACAATAACACAAGTGCAATATATGACGGCAGTCAACATAGCATGTATCACAAATCCAACTGAGACATGGTTGCAACTTGGAAGTACAAAGCCGCACCTTTCATTTACAAGGTGAAGGATGGGATAAAATGGACCAGCAAGAAGAGCCAAGAAACGCACGCTGCTTTCTGGGGTGTCCGCGACACTATTAAGGTCAGCCTGCACTAAATATACAGCAGCCTGTTAGCCAGCATTGCAACACCATGTATCGAGAAGCGGCAATTTGACTAGGAGCACGAAAGAGTAACTTCACCTCAATCTGTGGCAGAAATGGAGGTAGCCTGCTCGCAATGTCTTTAAGCAACTATAATGAATGGGGTAAGGAATGCGTCAGGAACTCTAGGCATGGTGAACCCAAAGCCAAAGCGGAAAAAGAAGATACAGAGTAGTAAGAAGAATTTGCTTTTAAAAAAGCAGAGTTAAACTCTTTAAAAAAAACAGAGTAGTAAGAAGAGAACCTGGAGGTGCATGTTTTGGGAAGGGGATTGTTTGGCGGATGTGATTTGCGGGAGCAAGTAGCTGAGGAGAGGCTGGAGCTCAGGTTCGAGGCCAGGCACGGGGATGCCATAGAGCTGGATGAAGAAGACGGCGATGGGGTTGCCGCGAAGGCAGGAGATGCGGAGGTAGCGGCACGGGGTGTGGCTGCCGGGGTAGACCACGTCGCGCTTGGGGGCCTCGCAGCGAGGCCGCACCTTGACGAAGGCATCGGGCTTGTAGCGCAGCCCGGCGGTGAGCTCCCATTCGAGGACGGACTTGTTGTAGATGCGGACATGGGAGAGGAGGCACGGCTCCTGCAAGCAGCTCGCCATTACAATCCTCGGTGAGCGAGCGAGAAACTAATCCGATGGATTAGGAGAAGAGGGAGAAGGGGAAGCAGCGAGCGGCGACCTGGAGCTCAAGGAGGATCCACTCCTTGGTGTTCGTGGCGGTGGACCAGTGCGAGCGCAGGTCGGCCTCCAGCACGTTCCCCGCCTTCTGCGACGGCGACTCTCGAGAAGACGCCTTCACCCGGAAACCCAGCGCCACCACGCCCTCGCCCCACTCCGCCGACGCCTCCCTCTCCGGCGGCGGCGCCGCCGCCTCCATCAGCTCCGATTGGTCTCCCCCCTCTCCGCACCACACTCTCTCCCCTCTTCTCGAGTGCAGACTGAAGGACTCTCTTCGAGCAAGACGATTCTCCACTAATCCTGTTCGGTTGCTAAGCTACGATATTGGGCCGAGGCCCATTTCTCATTTTGGGCCATTCTATAGGTACTCACTTGGCACAAGCCCACCGGCAGCAGCACACGAACACGACGACACGGCCGTCCACGCCTCCCCCCACCGGGCGACAGCAGCTCGCGGAGGAAGATGGCTGCCGCGTCTTGCTCCTTCCGCTCCGTCGTCCGGGCTCCTCCGCTCACGCGGGGCCTCGCCAGGAGCGCAGTGCGCTGCCGCAGCGCCGCCTCGCCGGGTGCCGGTGGCGCCGCATCCACCTCCAAGGTAACCCAGTGCGCCCGCACCACGCGGCCCTCGCCTCTTGATGATTTCCTGATCCCCTTTTGGCTGACTACGTTTATCTGGCGTTGGTTGCTCTTCGCGTGCCAAGCTTGTCGTGGAGGTGAAAGAACGGCTGGCGAGGGAGCACCCGGGCCTCCCCACGGGCAGGAACGGGAGGGACGATGAGGACATGATCCTCTGGTTCTTGAAGGACCGCAAGTTCTCTGTCGACGAGGCCGTCTCCAAGCTCACCAAGGCAATTGTATCCTCATGCAATGTTTAACCTGGACATAACCCTTTCCTTCCGATTTTGACAAGTATCTTTTATGTGGTTCCGTTGGGCTATCATTTTCATCTTATCTCTTCTCTTGTTTGAAGAAGTGGTTTCTGAAGCCATTATCCAAAATAGGAAACAGAATTGTGATACATTTTTTAGTGGAATTGCTCTTTAGTTAGCAGCAGCATGTAGCGGTATGAATAAAATGAATTGAGAAGCTGGTTAACAGGGAATTAAGAAGCTGGTCGACAGGGACCAGGCTTTTTCCAACCAAGTTCTATAAATTCAAGTCATTAGTACATCTTCAGCTAATCCCTTGTATAATAATTTATTAGAGCACAGAAAAATGGAAAGTGCTGGAATTGGCAACTGATATCAACTAGAAAGGAATGTAAGAGGAAAAGCAAAAAAAAATGAAAAAGGTCGGAAAAACTAGGAATGGTGTTTTTCAATAATTTGAAGACATACATAGAGAAATTTTAAGATCGACATGGATTTTAGAGAGACAGGGTGGCACATTTTTCCAACCAAGTTTACATATTCAAAATCCATCTGTTCTAGAAGAAGTTGAACTTATCATCCCCAATAATTCTAAACTTTATATGCATGCTATCACTCATTTTTGTTCCACAGGTTTCTAAATAGGCACCCAAATTTGAGCTAGAGGAGACTTGAACCTAGGTGGTTAGGGTGCACAACAACTCCTCCCCCTAACTAGTTGAGCTAGACTCACTTCCTTCACCCTCGATTTTTTAAGCTAGACTTGCTCCAGTATGCAATGTTGGTTGGAATTGGTACCTCAAGCTTTATGTATTGCAGTATCATGAAAGACATCATGAAGATTTGTTTTATGCATTTTGTACCTTCAGCTTTCCTTTCATCTGCATTAGAAATGGCGTCAGGATTTTTGTGTATCAGAATTATCAGAAGAATCGGTGAAAAGCTTATACCAAACTGGCAAGGCATATGTACATGATTCTTTGGACATCTATGGCAGACCTGTGCTAGTTGTAGTGGCAGCTAAACATTTTCCTTCAGTACGTTTCTTTTGTTCCCAATCAATCTTGATTGAGAAATGTTCGATAAGAAATTATGCTTATTGTAGATTATTGCTACTCTATGTTTATAATGTGTTTATAATGCTTCTAATTTTGTTCCCAAAGTAAAGTACAGAAGTATGTTATGACAACTATCAGGGTTGTTCCGATTTGTAAACCGATTGTCTTGCATTTTATTCTCAGTAATATTGTTAACCCATGTATTGTATGCTATTGCAGGCACAAGATCCAATTGAAAATGAGAAGCTATGTGCCTATTTGGTTGAGAAGGCATTAAGCAGACTTCCCTCGGATGCAAACAATATACTTGGAATCTTTGATCTTCGAGGTTTTGGTGTAGAAAATGGTGATCTCCAGTTCTTAAAGTTTTTGGTAAGTTTGATAGATTTAAACATAACTAAGCATCTCTTATCACCTTTGGTGCTGTTTAGAGGTACACATGTAATTCTGTTGACAAGAAGCAATTACTGATGAATAAACGAAAAACATTTTTGTACACGTATATAAAAAACTTGAGGCACATAAGTTCAACAAAAAGCACAAATGATGTGTCCATGCTCTCATAAGGAAGTTTATTTAATGGAGTAGTTTACAGGTGGATTTCTTGAATGTCCAGACTTGAGAAGCATATTAGCTGTCTTCTGCAGCCAATATATGCATTTAAACAAGATTATTTTTCTGTCTGTGTCACAATTAATTTCCTCCTATTCTCAGATTGACATTTTCTACTATTACTATCCGAAGCGACTTGGCCAAGTGCTTTTTGTCGATGCTCCATTTGTTTTTCAACCAATGTGGCAGGTTGTTAAACCTCTGTTGAAATCATATGCCTCCCTGGTATGCTCCATGTCTACTCTTTCTTTTGCTATTGTTGGCGCTTCACGATTGATACATGTAATCTTATCCGCTATTGCTATTGTTGTCCCTGCACATCAGGTGAGATTTTGCAATTCTGAGACTGTGAGAAAAGAATACTTCACAGAAGAAACTGTGCCTCCTGATTTTCGCAGTTAGGTTGCATAATTATTTCTTCAGTGATTGTTATCCAGGAACGGCTCTGGCAGATGTTTGTTGCAGGTTAGTGCTGATTTTCCCTGGCCCTGCCTTTATTTTAAAGCAATGTTTCCCTTGCCAGTTTGAAAGGTTTAAGTACTGAAGTGTATGCAAAATATTTTTGGTGCTTTCAATCTCTCCTGGAAACTACTAGGTTGCAGAAATGTGGTAGGTGGTTGCAGAAATATGGCCTTCTTTACTTGTCAGAGTGAGACTTGAAGCACCTCCCGATTAGAAAATGCAAGGCCAATGTATACTTACTAGTTACTACAATGCGCTAGCTTGCCATGCAACAGTGGACTAAATCATACTTTTAATCCCATCACTTTGTGCCCCCAGAAATAGAAGAAGCAACTTAAGATTTGTGAAGGCAGAGTGCAGGAACTGGTGATACAAAAATATATTGGATGAAGGCAATCCTCGTTTTGCCTGCAGTTCGAGATATTAGCTCGAGATGAGATCTCATCCTGTTGCTATTTGTCGTTTCATAATGAGAGTGTTGTATTGCTGTTTGATTTGATTTCTGTTAACCTTCTATGGCATGTCATATATGATACTTTCTTCTTGTACTTTTTTGGTAACAAAATTTAAATCATGAAGATAGTTTTTATCCAGGAAAAGGGAAAATGAAGATAGTTTCAGAGATGCTCCGTTCTGGATGAACGTGTGAAATGTTTCATCTTCTATGCTACTTAGCATGCGTCCAATTTATGCTCTTTTTTGGGTTTTTGCGGATGGGAGCAATGATGCATTCCTTGTGTCTGACTGATTGCTTCAGCTCCTAGGCTCCTTATCATATGCATAGATTGGTGAACGACGGAAATTTTCTTCTTTTCGACGCTCAATTGATCGTAGGTGTGAGCCATGGTCCATATCAAGAATTAAACCTTGTTAATAATCTTGAACCAACTATTAGGCTAATGATTTGTAAATTAATATTTGAGAGTGATTATATATAATGATATATAATGGCAGTGTTTCTCTGGTCTGGAAAAAAATTCTAACACGTTTGACCACTAATTTAGGTATCAAATAAAGTCAGTTTACAAAACTACCTTCACGACTGATTAATTCACGAGACCTGTCTAATGAGGTCTGATGGTTACTGTAACAAATTCTGAAATCATGGATTAATTAGACTCGTTAGATTCGTCGCGTAAAGTTACACTCATCCTTAAAAAAGGTTTTGCAAATTGGCACAAAGTTACACTCATTTAGTACCTCTTTGAAAAAAAAATCCAAAGTCTAATGAAACACGGTCAATGCCAATTTAAGATGATAAAGTTACAACACTGCACCCGGACTAACCATTCCTTACCAGTCATGTATCAATTTTGTGGTCATTAGCAATATAGTATAAAAGAAAATAATGGTCAAAATATGCTCTCGGAGACCGCACGTTGGCAGCTGGTCCAACGGCACCTAAAACCAGAAGAGAAGAGACAATGCCAAATTTGTGGCCAGTAGCAATGTGGTTCCAAGAGAAAATGGTCAAACACATGTGCTTGCATACCCCAACCGGTCTAACCACGCCTCAAGGAGTACGTTGGTAGGATACATACATATGGCTGGTATGAGTAAATTACATTCATTACGTATACATATTATACGCTGTTATGAGTTCGTTACAGCATTGCACACAAGAAAATACAAGAAATGGAGAATGGTGTGGTGTCCCCAGTTCCATTGTCATCTCAATTCTCTTCCTACTCTAGTCCCAAACAATTCTGGATTGTCCACGCTTATTCAACAACCCAGACCTAGGCCCCCTCCCGCTTCTATTCCTAACTCTAATCTCTTACTCTTTCATGTCTCCAACACAACCCATTACAATACCTACATGATTCACGTCAGGTTTGTCATGCCTAAATGCGCAACACAATACATAGTACATTCATGGAGACATCCTCAGTTTATTCACTCACTCAGTAAGACGAGGAGGTAGCACAAGGACTGGCCGCTGGATCCTTTATCTATGTTTCCTAGTACACTGTATATGTTGTCAGAGATTCAAGGAAAGCCGCTTCATAGCGACACCCGATGCAGTTCGAGCTTTAGTTAATCCTCAAGCACCGGAACAATTGCCGATGACAATTCAATATGCGACATGCGAACTGCCCCAATTAGCCGTTCTGGGAGCTCCTCATATGTATTACCCTGCAGACAATACTCAGTTCAGCACTTCAACCGATGTTGAATGATTATTTTGCACAAACAAATTATTGGCAAAGAGACCTACCTGAACAAGGAAAGCCATGTCGACAACTAGCGTCGTTATCACACCACACACAAGTCCCAAGACTCCATTTGCCACTGTAGACGAGCCAATGTCCACATCTATCTGCACAGGTCCATCACCATAGTGCAACAGAAAACATACGTTAAGTCCACATCATATATCTTAGCCAAAAGAGAGAAACATAAGCATCTGAAGATTTCTTGCAGTCTTACTTCTAAGTAATTTGTTCCGCGGATATAGGTAATGTCAACTGCCTTGCCTAATAGACAAGGTGTGCTGCCAACACTTTGGCGGACTATCCATGAACCCTGAAATTCAAGGTGCATTACATCAGACAAAAGGATTTAAATTCGCCAACTACTTATAACAAGATTCAACTTATCCTTTCTTTTGCCCTTCCTACTTCTTCACTTTTCACATGGACCTCACAGGCTTTCTAAGGAACTATCGATAGTTACAGAGAAACTTTACCTTAGGTACTGATGGTATTAGCTTGAACCTACTATTCCGGAATTCGTCATCGCCATCAACAAACCGTTGCAATAAGGAATTTGGTACTAGTTTCTTCGTCACAAAGTAGAAAACCATACTATAGTTTGTTGTGCCAGGAACCTGCAAAAGCAAACATAGTTGCATCATCAATGAAATTATGGAAAATGCAAGGCCAGCATTTGATATCACCCATCATAGCTGGTTCACAAGTCAAGAGCAGTGAACAATGAAAAAGCACATCTATCAAGAGCAATGACAAGTATCATAATTAGATGGTATCCTTTAAAACTAGTATACTGTACACAAAGGGCATCAAAAATTATGTACATAAAAGAAGATAAGGAGCAAACAACATATAGCTTTGACTCATTTTATTCAGTAAGTCCATGGTAATACTTACTTGCAGATTTATAGCCAATGCAAACAGCCCCTTCTCAGCCGCTACCTAGAACCAAAGCAAAAGGTTATCAAAAGGGGGCAATAATAACTTAGCACAAACTGAGCTTCACCACATCAAATACATTCATTGTTAAACACAAAACAATAGTCCCAAGCAAGTTGGGGTAGGCTAGAGGTGAAACCCAAAAACAGAAATTAGAGTTAGGGGAAAAACAGAAAAGGAAGTAAGGATCACTGTTCGGGCACATTGATTGCTAGTCTCCAAACGCTCCTATCCATAGCTAAATCCATAGAGATATTCCACTCCTTGAGGTCTCTCTTAACCGACTCGTCCCAAGTCAGTTTAGGCCGACCTCTACCTCTCCTAACATTATCAACCCATCGAAGAACCCCACTACGCACTGGCGCCTCAGGTGGCCTCCGTTGGACATGTCCAAACCATCTCAACCTATGTTGAGTCAATTTCTCCTCAATTGGTGCCTTCCCGACCCTATCCCGAATAACTTCATTCCGTATCCTATCCCTTCTTGTGTGCCCACAAGACCACCGCAACATACGCATCTCCGCAACTGTGGTTCTCTTAGCATCCCAAAATTATGTTCTTTTGGCATGCCAGTCCTGTTTGAAGTCATGATTTCTAGCATGCTAATAGGGTAGAGCAAGAGAAGCTGGAGAGATGAATAAGAGCTTGTTAACTCTGGGACGTGTCATCACTGCGCTTGTGGAGCACCTTCATCAATGTCACCATTCTATTGTAACATCGATCCTAAATACCTAAAACTCTCCTTCTTGGCCACCACTTGCCCATCAAGCCTGACGTCTCCATCTTCATATCGAGTCCCGCTGAAATCGCACATCATATAATCGGTCTTGGTCCTGCTAAGTCTGAACCCTTTCGACTCTAACGTGTGCCTCCACAACTCTAACTTCCTATTAACACCTGCCCTACTCTCATCAACTAGCACCACATCATCAGCAAAGAGCATACACCAAGGGATATCACCTTGTATATCCCTTGTGACCTCATCCATCACCAAAGATTGTTAAACACAAAAGCTCAAAAGAAAAGGCAGCAACTGACTCTTAATTACATACAGACAAAAGCTAAACATATGTTAATGACGCTTTCTTTGGGAAGCATTTCAGGCGCAAGAAGAAGTCCTCGATGGAGGGGGAAGGTGTCACGGACGGGCTACAATAGTCGTTTTATTTCCAAGTTGTTTAGATTTTTGTTTAGGAAATATTATTGTGAGAGTCCTTAGATTTTGGGAGTGAGAGTTCGGCCGCTCTATTTAAAGAGACCCGGAACTTGTAATCGTTTTTTAAGCAGTAGTAAAACCCTAAGTTCAGAGCCTCCAAGGAGGGCGATCAGGTTCTGCATCTGCTGTATCGTGCAATCCAATATCCAGTAATTAGCCATAACAACATAATAGTTCCTCTGATTCAAATGTAAATTGTTTAAGACATCGACATGGTCTCCAATATGACATTTTTCAATTTTCGGGAAAAGCATACAATTTTTAGGGCATCCGGAGTGTACAGGGGTGGATGGACCTTAAAATGGGCCCCACGTGAAGAAATGCCAGGCTCTCTTGTGTATAAGGCCGAGGCGGCATTAAAGTGGGTCCCTCGTCTGCCATGGATGGATGGTGGGCAGGCTGCCATCTGTGCGCTGAGAGCAACAATGCTGTGGCCATTTGCCTGTGATCGTATAAGAGCTTGCATGCACTGCCTTTTTTATTTCTTAAGGCCAGGTCGCAAGCATAAGATCGGGTCCTATACTTTTTTAGCTTAGCACCCCCTTACGACCTCCCCTTGTTGTGTATAAGGTTGGCCTTAACGTTCTTAAGACCCTTGGTTCTGCAACACTCCGGATGCCCTTAATAGAGAAAGTTGTATATTATGAAAAAAATACATGCTGAATCCAGTAACACCTACCATGTGTTGTTAATCTATATTACTTTTCATATATTGATGGGTAAAGTGAAAAGGTTTGACCGACTAGAAATCCTAAAAAGACCTTCATTTAGAATTGGAAGTATTAAGAACAAAACATGGCTCTTGGTGCAACACAGATGCTACATTAACTCCACGTGCAACTGTGACTAAGCAGAATATGACTATATCCAAGCATCGTTTCATGCGCATATCAACAAGTGCTTCCACGGACAGTGGCAATAATAGTTCAGTTTCAAAACGAGGGCTTGCTTTTTCATAGTACAGAGAATAGGAGGAGGAGTTTATGATATCAGGATTCAAACATGGACTCACTTGAACCGCACAGCCTTTTCTTCTAGCAACATGGTCCATTCGCTTGGAATCTTTAAACCAGTCAACGGCAACAAGCTCCATAAGAGGCTTTCCTGCAGGAACCTGTTCATGAAGAATAAAATTCATAAACAACAGCCAAAATGATTTTACAGCAGTACTAGCAAGATAATGAGTGTGGTCTGTTCATTAGGAAGATGACCTTGCTTTTATCATATACAAAATTCTTGCTTCGAACTCTGAAGTTGTTCCCATCGGATATTCTCCAGCAATCACGACTGTTATCACGGTCATCCCGACGTAAATTCCCAGAAAACCCAGATAAATCAATCTGATCTGAATCCTCCTCATCCCGCCCTGGATAGAAATTCATAAAATGAACTAGAATATGTGAGCTAGACTCTTGTTTGTACTTTGTAGAGATAACCAAGGAAAATGGAAGCATCAAAAAAAAAAGGAAAATGGAATATCAATATACCTGGCTGTCTAACATCTGCAGCCTCCTCGTGAGTTGATGGCTGCAAGAAAACATAGTCTTGTTTAAAAAATTACAGAAAAGATCCACTTGAAAAACTATAGGCAATTCATCAACCTCTTGTTCAGATTCAGGTATCATAAATTCGTCATCTTCATCAGACTCCTCCTCGAGAACTGTAGAATGTCTGCTTGGATCCATAGGAAGGCCGGTTTGCGTAGTACTCTCTTGTGCTTTTCTGCCTTTCTTAGATGGAACAGATGGAGTCATGTTGGCCATAACAGGAATCCTAGGAAGCACTTGACTCTCATCGCTTTGTGAAAACCATTCCCTGAGCCCTGTCAGGGGAGAAAAAGGTACAATGAGTAATAGAGCATATATCATCTTCAGTTTCCCAGAAAATGAGGGGGGAAACATGCTACGCATCCATGACCATGAGTGATATGCCTAAGCAAACTGAAATGGATAATAGTTTGCAACTTGTAAGACGGTAAAATGCATTCCAAGCACATGGTGGCAATGAATCTAACGGTACATCAATTTTTTGCAGTATTATGCATCATCTAAGTTAATGATATTGCAAAAGGTGTGTAATATGCTCGAACAGTCATGCACAAGAAAAGTTCTGCAACTGTCTCTTATGCGTCTATCATGCATGTAAATATATGGTGGCACGCATATGGATTATTCTTGAATATGTTAGGCGAAAATAGGGATTGTACATGGCAAACCAGTGAGATGCAGCCTAGATGCAGGATGGGAAAGGCTTCAGAAACTTAGGAACTCTACAGTGATGACATGTTAGCTGATTGGACCTAAGGTCATAATTGGTAATAGCTGTAATGATTTGCTGAAACAGGGCATCCAAACTGCATGAAGGATTGGGCAAAGAAAAAACAAGAAAACATTTCTCCAAATATCATCTTCAACAGAAAACATATACTACTAGACTACTGGTTATTTTCATAAGGCATCAAATTTATAACAATAACAGTCATTTTACACACCATGGAAAGGAACATGTTAACTCATCTGATGTCACATGCAATTGATCAACTCTGAGCCACCTAAAATGACCAAACATAAAGTTTGAGGATACTGGTCAAGACAGCCTCACACAGCAAGGCCCCGTCTCAATTGAAAAGTTACTCCTAACCCTAACTAAGAACAAGATAACCAAATGATCTCTGAGTACTATATACAGAACAGAAAATTAATTAAGATACCATGCAAAAACTAATCAATGATGTGTGGGGTGTGTTGTATCTTAATAATCTTCTTCTTAATGCAATGATACGCAGCTCTCCTGCGTATTCGAGAGAGAAAAAAAAACTTATTCAGAAGCTTAGTTGTACCAGCAACACCGTTCAGCATATGGAGGAGGCAATGCTGCTGAAATGATGGTGCATAACCAACCCCCCAGCCCTTCAAATCTATCTGCATAAGATGCTGCACTTGTGTTCGGGTTCTTCCGTTACGGGATTTCAATGGAGAAATGTTGAAGCCACCACCTACAATAAATGCAAAAGAGAAGAAAAGAAGTTAGGAAAAGGAATCCCCAGATGATATACATCAATACAAGTCACAGATGTTGTGCTGCAATGAATTCATCAGAGCAATTTCCTTACTCTCAATATGTGCCCTTACAAATCCTGGTTGTGGACCACAGTTTGGGTGCTCTCTGGATTGAAACAGCACAACTGCAAATAGAAATTACAAAACATTTCAAACAGAAGTCATAAACTAAATGACTACACATTCATGTACACATGTTTGTTGCATGGGAACATGGCTATCTGTAAACCCAAAAGTACCAGAGTACCAACCATAGCTTCCATCATCATTACGACGCCAATAGCGCACATAACAAAGATCACGAGGCCAAACAAACCTGGTTTATCATTCATCAAATCCATGTCAGAATCCATAAAACCAAATAAATAACTCTGAAATTCAGGAAAATGGGATAAATTTTAATAATGAAATACAAGACTGAAGCTAAATATTAAGGCTCAGTAACAAAGTCAGTATTTGATCTATGTTCCCAGGGCCTTCATTTCAATAAATTTGTTGCAAGCAATTTAAAAATCAACAAAAGTATCGTTAATAAATGTAACATAATGGCATGTTGGTTTGTGAACCGATCAAAATGTGTCATGATTTTGCAATGACTCCACACTGCTTGTGGAGTACAATAGGCCAAGAGAGGAACATTTCCATCAAAAAACAAAACATACATTGGGAACCAATCCAGTTGTAGCCTGTGGTATAGTATTGCAGTGTGGCCATCAACCTCCTCTACTAGACTACCATACTGGAAGCTGCAGTCCCACCTTACAGAACAAAAAAGAAAACAATATGGATAAGTTTAAGGTAAAGTATGATGAACAATTGTGGAGATAATTTATGAAAAGTGGAAACAAAGAATTACTCAAAACGTGTAGTATCCATGCTCATGACAAGCTGAAAAATAGCCTCGCAGGAGGCTTCAACCACGCCAACAGCCTTCATTGCTCTGCTGCAGCTTCTTGCCTATGAATAGCACATAAGCATCAAGCAACATGAGAATGTGAGCATAGACTTAAAGTACTGTGCATATCTAGAACCATCAAAAACTTACGAGGTAATCAACATCTTGGAGCTCCTCAAAAATGCGGAGGCCTGAAGAAATCAACACCAAATCAGAAGAGCAGCCCAGTTACACAGCAGAGAAACAGAGTTACAGGCAAAATAGAAGTTCTTGCCATTCTGGCATCTGACAAGGCGCCAGTGTCCTCTAGAGAAAACTTGGTCAGGGCTTCCCTGATTTGATATTCCCAAATCATTCTCGCGGGTCCAATCATACAATGATTCTGGAGGACCTACAAAAGGTAACAATAGAACACTTATTTGTTTAGCAATGAAAGAAGAAATATGGAAGGGAACAGACAACCATGTTAGATGACATGTTACAGACCATTCCCGATTGTTGTTCTCCTTAGCAGTGATCGCTGATTGTCCTCCTCTTCTTCTTCCTCTTCATGACTATACCTGACAGGAGAGTATGGGCACATCATTTTGGTAACAAGTTATATTTCTACCATATTATCACACAGCATATGGAAACATAGTTGCACTCAAGCACTAGTAGAGCATGAGATGTCGAGTATACACAAACTTGAGTTCAAACGCACCTACCCATTACTTATTTAGACTATAAGTGCTAGATGAGTTGAGAAACACACCTACCTAGCATTTACTTATTTAAGACCATAAAAGGTATAAACACTTAGATCAGAAAGTAGCGTCTCAGAAGAATACGAACTGAACAAAAATATTCATCTTGTCAAAATGTGATGTTTTCAGAAATACTAGCTGTCAACAGCCCCAACAAGATAGATGGTAGATGTAGCCAAAGTATTATGAAACTTGTACAAGCAAATTATCAGCAGGTATTGAAAAAATACTTTGGCCACTGATGGTGAAGGGTTCAACATAGAAACAAACACAACGTGAAAGTGCAAAAGCAGAAAGTGGTACAGATGCTAGAAGCATAACTGACAACAGAACCATGGAAGTCAGCTACTTACTGACTTTCGTGGTCAGAGGAAGAAGATTTCCTTCCATTTTCCAAGGTAGCCTTTTGCTGCGATGAGCTAAAGGCCCTGTTGCCATCACTCGGTGCTAATCCTTGTTGCTGCATCATCCAAAAAAAACAATTTAGGTACAGCTAGGTGGGCAGTGAGCAACTAAGTAAATTACAGGAAAGTTGACGTTACACAAATTCATAGTCACTTTCATCTACTGCTAGTCCACTGTAGTATGAGCAATAAATTGGCACCCCTTAAGGTTTGCAAGTGTTGAACCTGATCAATGACCATCTCAATTTTCTCCTTCCAAATTAAAGCCTCCTGTATGTTGAATGCCGCCATCTGATACATTTAACAGAAAGGGATTGAGCTAAATGAGTGGTGTATTTGAGTCAATGCAAGATATAAGGTACAAAGCCAGAGAGCTTCCAAGACATTTAAACACAAAAGAGATGAAATGGAAATAAACACTTTGGCAGTGATAGGAAGCAGCTTGCAATCTAGTGATCTAATGTCGCAGAGAAGTTACTCCAAGTCCTCATGAATGAATTATGAAATTACCGTGATGCGGTTGTGCTTCTCCCTTTTGTTGTAGACGCAGAGGACATAAAGCATCTGCAGCAGGTGAGGTAATGCCCAAAAATGGATCATCATCATAGTATTAATAATTCAAAAAAAAACGAGAACAGCACCAAAAAGAAGACGAGAACGGAAAACACTAGTACATGTCCGTGGTGCATCTTGAGCCCCCTGTCCTCGACCCTGCAGTTGCCGTCGATGGGGAGGGACTTGATGGGGAGCTTGCCCCCGACCTTGTCGGCCTTGTGCTGCGGCTTGCGCTTGTAGTAGGACAGCATCCGCGGCTCCAGCACGAAGTAGCGGGTGTGGACGAAGGACCGGCCGATCTTGCGCCGCCCGTAACGGACCATCCACCCCTCGTACACCGCCGACGAGGACGACGACATCCTCCTCCCCACCTCAGATCCCTTCCCTTCTTTCCTTATTAGCACAGGAGCAGCATCAAGCGGCGACCGATTCGATCCACCAACCGCAGAAGCAGCTGCTGATGCTGCTCGGCTCCTCCCGGATTCTCCCCTCCGCTTTCTTCTCTGGAACTGTGGACTCCTCCTAGTCGTCTTCTCCCTGACCCTCGGCCTCGGTGAGATCGAAGGGTGGACGCAGGGGAAGAGAGGCCATGGACGCGACGCAACCAACAATGAAGAAATTCGAGCCAGCGTTGCTGCTGGGCCGGACTTCTTTGGCAAGGCAAAGGCAAACACAAGGCCCAGATGGGCCGAGCATCTGCCACGTACGTCCCATGCCTTGATGGGCCTAGCTCTTGGACCTTTTTTAATAGGAAAAAGCTTATTCCACATCCTAACGTGGTCTAATTTGCAATTTTCAACCACAAAACCAGATATTTGACATCTTCAACTTCTCAAACCGTGCAATTTACACCCTTTGATGGTTTTAAGGGTGGTTTTCACTGACATGACGCAACGTGCGCCATTCTATGTTACGCTACATCAACTGCGAAGGGGTAAATTGCGCTATATTAATAGTTTAAGAGGTTAGCTAGATTTTATCAAAACAGTATTACAAAATATATATTTTTAAGAACATATGCAGTTAAAAATACTAAAAAAATACTAAAATCTGGTTTAGTCTTGAAAAATTCGTAGAAAATTTGTTTTAGTTCAAAAAATGTAAAACTAGTTTTATCTTTTCTCTAAATAGGATCAAATACGTGGTGCATTGTTGTCAAAGTCATTTTGTTTTCTATGCAGTATGATTCATTAACGTCAATTAATTATAATGAAACTAGCTTCGGACAAATAAACAACAAAAGGTGGCTGACAAGATCAAAATAACCTCTAACTAAACACTAGAAGAGTATAACATGATTTCAAAAATATATATGACTAGTTTCATACTGTTTTCACTAAAACAAATTTTCTATGAAATCTTTAAAACTAAAGTAAATTTTAGAATTTTTAATTGTATATGTTTTGTACTGTAGAAAAAACATTTTATAAAAAATTTTTATAAATTTTACTTGGCCTCTTGAACTATCAATTCGGACTAATATATACCCCCTTGGCTAACATGGCGCCACATCGGACATCACACATGGCACCACATCAAAGAAAACCACCTTTTCAAACCGCCAAAGGGTGTAATCGTATGGTTTGGAAAGTTGAAGGGTGTCAAACATCTCTAGTTTTGCGGTTGAGGTTGCAAATCAGACAGCGTCGTTAGTTGAGAGACCTACAATGGACCTTTTCCCTTTCAATAATGTAGTTGTCCAATTTTGTAAGTTTCTCGGCCCAAGCATTTTCATCATGGAGGGGAGAACGCGCCTGAGGAAGAAGAAGCTCGTTCGTACCATGGGCTATCGCTTCTCCTCTCCTCGACTTTTGTCCTGCGGCGCTGCTTCTCTGTCAGGAAGTAGGCACGCTTTGCGGCTTGCTTATGTTATTCACACCGTTGCCGTGGTGATCTAGCCAGTCCAGTTCTGCATTTTGTGGATATTCGTAAGTAATTCCCCCCTCTCCGCTCTCCTCAATTCTTCTTCTCCGCTGGTTACATGCGAACTGCTCTGAGTTCCCATATCAACCAACTGAGCCATCCACAATGTGTTCGATGAAATGCCTAAGCAGTACTCCCCATAGTCTCCCCCTTATTATGCCACGGCAATTCTTGTCAAATCACATACTAACATGCTACGGAAGCTTCTATTTTGCCTGATGGTAGTTTAGTCGTGGCCAACTCTGACGCAATTGTGCACATCCACACAAGGTGCTCGGTGATAATTCTCTGCCATGACCTTAGCAATTTGCAAGAATATGTTTTATAATTTAGGCCTTGTTTAGATCCCAAATTCACCTCCCAAATTTACTATGAAAAAGAAGATTCCCCGTCACATCAAAATGTCATAACATGCATGGAGTATTAAATATAGATGAAATCAAAAACTAATTGCACAGTTTTGTTGTGCTCTGCGAGACGAACATTTTGAGCCTAATTAATCAATTTTTGGAAAATTTTTCACAAATACAAACGAAATGCTACAGTGACGCAATGATTACGAAGTGACATCAAACTCCCAAATTCAACCATCCAATTTCAACATCTAAACAAGGCCTTAGTTACAGATGTTGTGAATTTCGCATGAATGCTTTACCTGCCTGCTGCCTAGGTAAAAGGACTGTGTCCATGCCCTTCTCCAGCAACCTGTTAAGTCGCATTGCTGGTGTTGCTTTGTTTGAGAAGAAAGGGGTGGCCATTTTCAGTCACCATTCATAGAAACTTAGTATGAAATGCTGCATGATGCAACCCGTATAAGTCTCGTTTTAACCATCAACTCTTCTGCTTGTCTATATTCTTATCGACAACTCGAGGTCCCAAATAGTTTTCTGGGTAACACTGCTGGATTTGAAGGTAGTAATAGATTGATAGTTCAAACATTAGTAATCTGAACAAACAGTTTTTCCGTTCTTTCAGTTTTCCAGTGCATCAGGATTTTCATATAATGAAGTCAAAGAGTTTCTAGGTTCACCAGAATGATCCACGAAAATTTTCATGCCAAGTATCCAAATATTCAGCCTTGTTATCTATAGAGTACATACTCTCGTTACCCAAAAAAATTCTTTTAAGCCATACTCTGCTTTAATCTATACATGAGTTATTCGAATTGAAACTACAACTCGCAGTGCAAGATCAAGATGGTATTAGGAAGCCAGGATCTACGCTATCAAAATGGGAAGAGATACAGGTGGCTACATTGTTTCTCCTCTAAGCTAACCCTGATCAGGTGGCTACATGCATTCTCAATTCCTCTTTCTTTATACTGTTTCCTTTTCTGAGGAATTATAAAGTTTCACTGTAAAGATCAAACGCTCAAGCTGATAGCAACGCTTTCAGACATCACAGTCATACCATATCTTGATTCATAAATGTTTAAATAAATACATGGCCCGCTATAACAATGACATCACCAACCAAACTATATGTTGTACAAATGAACACATATAGCGTGAGTAACTTACATTTGCTCTTGGTATCAACCGACCCACCCCTAACTGTTGGTACAAAAAGAATTAAGTGTGTAATTAATGGCAAATAGTACTAACTATTGGATCCTATATGGAGTTTGACTCGTCTTATTTATTTTGATAATTGTGAACCTTCTTGTATCAGAGTAGGTGCTCATCTTTCATGTGTACTGGATGGTGAACCGCCTCTGCCTTGTTGGCTGAGATCAACAGCTCGTTTGAGCTCTGGACGCCCTTGAACAGATTTGTGAATCATCCATCCAGGTTAGGGGTACCTTTTTCTTATACTTGGATCAACAATTATCTCTCACTGCTTTCCTGCCCAGAGCTTCTTCTGGCAGATGAGGATCTTGTCCTTGTCAGACTTGTTCTCGGGGCTGCGCTTCTCGCAGCTCCATCTCATTCCTTTGGCAATGGCCGCTACAGAGTCCAGGAAGTAGGTGCTCTCCCGGATCATCGCATAGCCTGTGGGGCGAAGGATGCGGTCCATCTCAAGGAGTACAAACTTCATCTCACACCTGCAATTAGTGATGTTATTAAGTAGTAAGTTGTTTTGCACCTCGATCTATGATGAAAAAAAGGTGGTCTCTTTTTTAAAAAAAAAAACTGAACCCATGTCTGACCAATCAAAGGGCAGCTGATTTGAGGTTGCTTACCTGTGAGACTCTGCCGTAAACAAGCCATCAAGATGCAATAGATCATAGGTCCGTGGGTATGTCGAGAATGCCTCACACCTGTAAATTATATCATTTCAGAATTATTATTAGGCAATCATAAGAGACAGATCAAGTACTGTGTAAGTGCATTCTCGATGGCATCGAACGATCGATCAAAGAAAGAAAGGTAAAAGTAAGTGCTTATTAGTTAAAATTACCAGTCGTGGTTGACGCCGATGAGCCCTCTGTCGTAGACGACGCCGAGGGAGTTGGGTCCATAGGAGGAGACAACGTTCATGACCCAGACGGGGTCCTTGATGAGGCTGGCCGCGAATCCTCCATAGACCGTGTTCATGTCCATGACGTTCCTGATCTTGTCGGTCCCGAGCGCGGGCAGCAGCGTCTTGTAGTGCTTGGCCCTGAGCTTCCACCTGGCGTCGTCCTGCTTGAAGGCGCCGGCGCTGCCGCCGGGCACGACGTTGATCCTCTCCGGCGCGACGCCGAGCCGCTGCGGCCACTTGGGGGTGGCGTTGAGCCCCAGCTTCTTGTAGCTGGCGCTGGGGGCCGTGACGCAGGAGCGCATGGGCACGTACCACGCGGCGTCCGGGTCGACGCTGTCGTCGCACTTGGCCGGCGTCGTGATCGGGGTCAGCTTGTCGTAGCAGGAGGCGGCGGCGTCGGGCGACTTCTGCCAGACGGCGATGTCGCCCTTCATGTTGTAGAGCTTGAAGCACATCCCGGCGAGCATCTTCTTGAGCCTGTCGAAGTCCGCCTTCTGCGCCTGCGCGGTGGTGTTCCAGCCGTGCCACCGGTTCTCGTAGTTGATGGGCGGGCCGGAGAGCACCCAGAAGCCGCCGGGGCGGAGCACGCGCGCGATCTCGAGGAGGTAGAGGCCGCCGAACTCCGTCCACGGGATGAGGCACCGCGAGCAGTGCGCCATGTCGAAGGCGGCGGAGGGGAAGGGCAGGCGCTGGGTGGAGATGATGCCGAGGATGGCCGGGATGCCGCGCTCGAGCGCGAACTGGACCTGCGCCTCGTGGTTGTCCCGGGGCGCGAGGGAGACGGTGAGGATGCCGCGGCCGAGGAGGTCGCCGCCCCAGCTGGCGACGCCGCAGCCGGTGTCGAGCGCGGTGCGGACGGTGCCGTCGCGCATGGCGGGGACGAGCGCGCTCATGTGGTCGACGTACTCGGCGACGCCGTTGGGGAACATGGTGCCGCCGCCGGGGAAGCGGAAGCGGTCGCCTTCCTTGACGAGCCAGTGCTGGTTGGACTTCTGGCTGTTGATCCAGTCGTAGGGGACGTTGCGGTACCAGCAGTGGTCCTTGCTCTTGGGCCACCGGATCGGGGGCTTGTAGCCCCTCGGCGGCGGGACGAGGCACTGCTGCCGGCGCGCCGGCGCCGCCCGCGCGCTCGGGCTTGTCCTCCTTGCTGTACTTCATGGCGGTGGCGGTGGTGGTGGCGGCGCCTCGCTGCTACTCCCTTCCGCTGCTCGCTCTCAGGAACCGACGAACTGATGAACCTATAAACAAGCACACGGAGCCGAGTAAGTCGCCGGCTGCTGCTGTAACCGGGCGGAGAAAAAAGCGGGGAACATCCGGCGCATTACGAGATCCAACCCGATCCGATCCAAGGAGATTAGGAGAAGCGACGCGCGCGCGCCGCCAATCTTAAATTCCTTGAAACCAGGCGGCGCGGCTAGATTTCAGATTTGGTCGTGTCGTGTTGACGGCGGGGCGTGCGTGCTTACCTTGGAACACTGGACTCGAGTGGGGTGGAGTGAGCTGGTTGCTGGTGGATGATGGGTGAGGGGTCCGGCACCGACGGCACGCGGCGGGGAGGGAGAGGGGGATCCGCGATATATATTACTATAGCGGGCACGGGAGCTAGCAGTGGGTGGATGTCGGCCGGCACCGGCACCGCCGTACCCCCAGATCTTGTCGTTCTCTTCTCTTCTCCCCTTGTTTTTGTTTTTCCACAGGAGGCGGCGGTGGCCCTCGTAGGCAGCGCCCGCGCGATTCGACCAAGTAAATTTCGCGACGCGGGCAATGGCGCCGCGGCGGAGGGAGGGCGGCGCGGCTGCCCTCGTCGCTGCTGTGGGGGCACGGCAGTAACAATAACAAACCTAGCAAAAGAGGAGGAGATGGTTAACGGAAGCGGGACGCATGCTACCTCAGTGCCGCGTCGATTGGAGCGGAGAGAGGTTTTAAAGCGGGGACAAACACGTCGAGGGAGACGAGACAAGACGACGGTGGGGGTGGCAACGAAACCGCGGCAGTGGCGATCGGCCCGACGCGACTGGGCGGGCGCTAAATAAAATTCGTTCATTTTCCTGGGTTGGTTCATGGTTGGATTAGCTAGTTGGTCCCTGGTTGGCTGGCTCGCTGGTTGGGTTCGGCGCGCGCGCACTCCCGCAAATGCAAGTGCCCCCGAAATGAATGAAACCCCCACCCAACCCATGTTGCGAGGCGCGCCACGATCGCGAGTGCGGCCCGGCCGACGCGTCCCCGTCCTGATCGGGTTCAGGTCTCAGATTCGGACGCGGTGGTGGGGCAAACCCAAGGACGCACGCGCGCGTCCCTTGCATTGCACGGGGACCCTTCTCCAGTGACCAGTGGGACGGAATGGATTCGTCGTACAGTGGAAAAAAGGGCGAGAACCGGGGGCCCTTCCCTTCCCCTGAAAGCCGGCCGGCCTGTTCATCAACCGGCCCAACGGAATTACTACTGCTAGTTGGCTCGCTGCTGCTGATGGTGTTGGCCACCAAACCTGCCTCCATGGGTCTAAATCCCTGGACCAGATCACGGGGGATCAATCTGCATTGAAACGGAGCCGGCGGAGTCCCCAGTCCCCCACATGTCCAGTACAGTACCGCGACGTGCCGACGTCGTCCTCGCTCGAGTGGAGTGATCATCTCGAGTCCAACGGCCGGGCCCCCCATGCATGCTACGGTTACTGTCCTGATCCTGCCTCCTCCTCTCTTCTCAGTTTTCAACCTCTTTCCCTTTCGCAAATGCGCTCCGTGGCTCCGTGGTACCTGCCGGCCCAGTATTTTCCTCCTACTCCGTAGTTCGGTTCGGTACCAGTACACTGGGTCGTCACTGGCAGTCTGGCACTCAAGCCGTGGGTTTGGCCGGTGGCACTAGCAGTCTAGCACTACGCTGGTGACTGGCCAATTGGTTTCCGATGGCTATAGCTAGCTGGGGCCGGACGGTGATGCGTCCACCGTGATCATGAATGATTGAATGGAACGGGCGAGCGAGTCAGTGCGGCGGCGACTTATGGCAGAGACATAAAAAATACATTTTATATACATAATCATATAAATACGTACAGTGGCGCTCTAATCTAGTGCACCGGCTGCCTACCTGCTGCCAGATCTCTCATCACGTCGGGTCATCACTTTCGTGCTGCCTACTACACACTACAGTGGCTGCGCACGCCGGCAGGTCAGTACGGCGGTGTGCTGTCGGCGGACGGGTGAAGTATCAGTCTACTAGCGGCTTCTTTTTTACACGTACTAGAAGCTCTTATACACAGACCAAAGACGATTCTCGGCTGCACGGTGGATGCATCGTCTTCAGATATCACATGGACCTATGTTCCTCGCCCCTCCATGTCTGTTTCAACTATTTAGTTTTTCAACCAAGAGGATTGTTCAAAATCAGATATGTATTAGATCACTACCTAAAATTTAGCTAGCTGAGTTTAGCTCTTATGCATCCAAACAAACTAGTTAATATAGTAGTTAATGAACTTCTGGCTTACCCTGTAACTGATAAAAAACAAATAGTTCATCCCAAATAAACTTTTTAAAGAGAGATTTACCCCTCCACTGTCACCTTTTCCCCCAAATACGGGGCTATTCTGCCGAGTATAATAATTTAAAAAATAGCATGATTTATTGTTCCAACCACTAGCAATTATTTATAGGATTGAAAAACATCGTGTAAACTTTAACTAGCTAACAAAAATATATACTACCAATTAGCTATCTAAATTTTAGCTGAAAGGGATCTAAACAAAATCTTAAGTTAAGCTAAAGAGAGGGATTATTTTGAGAACTCAACAATTCCATGATTTTTTGAAGTGAACATCAATTCCATGATGACCTTCGATGGTTTACCACATACGGAGTAGGTTGTAGACACTCCGCAAAATGGTTGCCTAGGTCACCATCCCTAAATCCATTACATTCCCTTCCTTGCTTCTGAAGAATGGATTCGGATTTGAAAAGGCTAAGCTTGTCAAATTTTAACTAACAATCGGTCAAAATAAAGATGATCGTCAGTGTATAAAAGCCGTATTGAAATATTAATTCGGCGACGCCGTTGGGGAACATGGTGCCGCCGCCGGGGAAGCGGAAGCGGTCGCCTTCCTTGACGAGCCAGTGCTGGTTGGACTTCTGGCTGTTGATCCAGTCGTAGGGGACGTTGCGGTACCAGCAGTGGTCCTTGCTCTTGGGCCACCGGATCGGGGGCTTGTAGCCCCTCGGCGGCGGGACGAGGCACTGCTGCCGGTCCGGCGGCGGCGGGCAGTGGCGCTCCATGAAGCTCAGGCGGTAGTTGCCGTAGCGCCGCCAGCGCCGGGGGTCGGTGCAGGGGGTGAAGTCCTGGAAGTCGGCGGGGCACTCGGGGAAGGACACCGCGACCGCCGTGGACGCGGCGGGTTGCTGCTGCTGGTGGTTGACGGTGGTGGTGGGGGTGGCGCCGAGGGCGAGGAGCTGCGCGGGCGCGGGCTGGATGGCGTCGAGGAGGCTGCGGCCGGTGCTGTAGACGCCGCCGAGGTAGAAGGAGAAGGCGCAGAGCGCGATGACGACCAGCGCCAGCGGCACCGCCCTGGAGCCGGCGCCGGCGCCGCCCGCGCGCTCGGGCTTGTCCTCCTTGCTGTACTTCATGGCGGTGGCGGTGGTGGTGGCGGCGCCTCGCTGCTACTCCCTTCCGCTGCTCGCTCTCAGGAACCGACGAACTGATGAACCTATAAACAAGCACACGGAGCCGAGTAAGTCGCCGGCTGCTGCTGTAACCGGGCGGAGAAAAAAGCGGGGAACATCCGGCGCATTACGAGATCCAACCCGATCCGATCCAAGGAGATTAGGAGAAGCGACGCGCGCGCGCCGCCAATCTTAAATTCCTTGAAACCAGGCGGCGCGGCTAGATTTCAGATTTGGTCGTGTCGTGTTGACGGCGGGGCGTGCGTGCTTACCTTGGAACACTGGACTCGAGTGGGGTGGAGTGAGCTGGTTGCTGGTGGATGATGGGTGAGGGGTCCGGCACCGACGGCACGCGGCGGGGAGGGAGAGGGGGATCCGCGATATATATTACTATAGCGGGCACGGGAGCTAGCAGTGGGTGGATGTCGGCCGGCACCGGCACCGCCGTACCCCCAGATCTTGTCGTTCTCTTCTCTTCTCCCCTTGTTTTTGTTTTTCCACAGGAGGCGGCGGTGGCCCTCGTAGGCAGCGCCCGCGCGATTCGACCAAGTAAATTTCGCGACGCGGGCAATGGCGCCGCGGCGGAGGGAGGGCGGCGCGGCTGCCCTCGTCGCTGCTGTGGGGGCACGGCAGTAACAATAACAAACCTAGCAAAAGAGGAGGAGATGGTTAACGGAAGCGGGACGCATGCTACCTCAGTGCCGCGTCGATTGGAGCGGAGAGAGGTTTTAAAGCGGGGACAAACACGTCGAGGGAGACGAGACAAGACGACGGTGGGGGTGGCAACGAAACCGCGGCAGTGGCGATCGGCCCGACGCGACTGGGCGGGCGCTAAATAAAATTCGTTCATTTTCCTGGGTTGGTTCATGGTTGGATTAGCTAGTTGGTCCCTGGTTGGCTGGCTCGCTGGTTGGGTTCGGCGCGCGCGCACTCCCGCAAATGCAAGTGCCCCCGAAATGAATGAAACCCCCACCCAACCCATGTTGCGAGGCGCGCCACGATCGCGAGTGCGGCCCGGCCGACGCGTCCCCGTCCTGATCGGGTTCAGGTCTCAGATTCGGACGCGGTGGTGGGGCAAACCCAAGGACGCACGCGCGCGTCCCTTGCATTGCACGGGGACCCTTCTCCAGTGACCAGTGGGACGGAATGGATTCGTCGTACAGTGGAAAAAAGGGCGAGAACCGGGGGCCCTTCCCTTCCCCTGAAAGCCGGCCGGCCTGTTCATCAACCGGCCCAACGGAATTACTACTGCTAGTTGGCTCGCTGCTGCTGATGGTGTTGGCCACCAAACCTGCCTCCATGGGTCTAAATCCCTGGACCAGATCACGGGGGATCAATCTGCATTGAAACGGAGCCGGCGGAGTCCCCAGTCCCCCACATGTCCAGTACAGTACCGCGACGTGCCGACGTCGTCCTCGCTCGAGTGGAGTGATCATCTCGAGTCCAACGGCCGGGCCCCCCATGCATGCTACGGTTACTGTCCTGATCCTGCCTCCTCCTCTCTTCTCAGTTTTCAACCTCTTTCCCTTTCGCAAATGCGCTCCGTGGCTCCGTGGTACCTGCCGGCCCAGTATTTTCCTCCTACTCCGTAGTTCGGTTCGGTACCAGTACACTGGGTCGTCACTGGCAGTCTGGCACTCAAGCCGTGGGTTTGGCCGGTGGCACTAGCAGTCTAGCACTACGCTGGTGACTGGCCAATTGGTTTCCGATGGCTATAGCTAGCTGGGGCCGGACGGTGATGCGTCCACCGTGATCATGAATGATTGAACGGAACGGGCGAGCCAGTCAGTGCGGCGGCGACTTCCCTTGACTTTTGTTTTCACGCGCACACATGGAAAGGCAAAAGTGATCACCGTATGTAGTGAACAAAATATGGAAGCATAGCATAGCAGAGACACAAAAAATACATTTTATATAGGATATAAATACAGCGGCGCTCTAATCTAGTGCACCGGCTGCCTACCTGGCAGATCTCATCACGTCGGGTCGTCACTTTCGTGCTGCCTACAGCACGCTACAGTGGCTGCGCACGCCGGCAGGTCAGTACGGCGGTGTCCTGTCGGCGGACGGGTGAAGTATTCTATCAAAATATTTATCGCCGTTGACTTTTTTCTTACAACTTTGATCATTCGTATTATTCAAAAAATTATTACAAATATATAAAAAGATAAGTCAAAATTAAAATATCTACAATAGTAAAGTATGTGACAAACAAAATAAATGATACTTGTATAACATTTTGAATAAGGCGAAGATTCAAAGTTGTATAAAAGAGTCAACGGCGACAAATATTTCGATACGAAGAGAGTATCAGTCTACCAGCAGCATTTTTTTACACGTACTAGAGGGTCCTATGCACGGACCAAAGACGACGATTTTCGGTTGCACACTTGCACCGTGGATGCATCATCTTCAGATACCATGGCCTATAATGTTACTCGACCCTCCATTTCTGTTTCAACTATTTAGTTTTTGACCAAGAGGATTGTTCAAGATCAGATATGTATGAGATCACTAACTAAAATTTAGCTCTTATGCATCCAAACAAGTTAGTTAATATAGCAGTTAATGAACTTCTGGCTAATTAGAAACCAATTACCCTGTAACTGATAAAAAATAAGTAAACTTGTTTAAAGACGAATTTACCCTCCACTAGATGAACATCTACAATAGCATGATCCATTGTTTTCAACCACTAGCAACTAGTTATAGGACTGAAAAACATTGTCTAAACTTTAACTTCAACATTAGGGTCCCACCATGAGGGGATCTCTGGTGCGATTAACCAACTCCTGCCCCATCGATCTTCATCCCTTCCTTGCTTCCGAAGAACGGGTTTGGATTTGAAAAGGCTAAGCTTGTCAAATTTTGACTAACAATCGGTCAAAATAAAGATGGTCAGTGTATAAAAGTCGTATTAAAATATTCATATTAAATATAATTTGTAATGAAATATTGAATTTATTTTCAGTAATCGATAAAGTATTGTAATAAGAGACCAGTGTTGATTTAATAGTGATTGATAGTATAATCTAACTTTTATATCACGTTACTCCGTAGGCAACAACGTAACAATGATTTTACATGTAAAACCATAGACGAAGCTTTCACAAAAAAGGTTATTGTAATTGATAATGTATTGTTATCTCCAATAAGACGTGTATTGGTATCGTTACTTAAACTATATATACTATTAGAAAATATTTATGTATTATGAATATATCTTTATGAAAGACCTTGTCATCGATTTATATAATTAATTACAGAAATTAATAGAAAAACTTAGAATGGAACTCTTGGGGTACGAGGTGTCTTTCTAGTGGATCAAAATCGTCTTAGCAACCAGTGGTTCAGGTCATTGCGGACACCGGCAAAAAGACTCGCTGCACATTGATCTAGCTAGGTGCCTGCCGGGCGGCCCCGGTTCCATGACTTGACATAATTTGGCTGGCACACAGGCTCCTTATCCATGCATGGATGCATGTGTCGGTCGATGGTCCATCCATGGATGGATCGGCCTGACCTGACACCATACTGTGTGTACGTGACAACAACCAATAATTAAATTCATAATTGACGTCCTTCTAAGTTTGTGTGAATACAAGACATGGCACATGCACGCATATATAACGAGACAAAAAAGAGAGATGTTGCTGGTTTTCATTTCGTTGCTACTAGATCTATATGGTTTTTCTTCTTCTTAATAATCTGGGTCACTATTATGGATGCAGGGGTTAATTAGGGGAGAATATATATAATCTATTACACTACATATACGTCTATACCGTACCGCTGCCGGAATACCACAGGATGGGGCCTAGATAGGGGGAGAGAAAAAAGCTTGCAGATTTGAGGTGGGGTGCGAAACATCAGAGGAATGCAGATGATGAAACGGAGGGTGCCCCGGCCTCTAGCTCGAGCTCGACACCAGATCGTGGTCTGCGTGTGGGTGTATCTCCTCTCGTGTGGAAGGCCACAATGCAGTCTGAAGGAGGGGATCATGTACAAATACATTGATCTTGCGGGTCTCTCGTGCTGAGACAAGATAGGGAGTAAGTACGCTGCCGTCGGTCGGATCGGAGGAGCGAGCGGTGCTTTCGGGGCCACGGGAGTCAACATACAGCATGTAGCTAGGCTCCTCGGCCATTCGTGAGGAAGTGAACCCACTGGGTTCAGGTTCACTGCGCTGCCTGTGACCCAGCGGCTGTGCGTGCTCATGGCGGGCTCCTTTTCAGTAACTCTCCCCTTCCCCCTGCAGTCCAAGTGGGGTCGGGTCGGGGCGGCGCACTGGCATGGCCTTGGGCCCTTGGCGGGCGCCGCACCACGACGCGCGCGCCACGCGCACAGGGCACCGCCTTTCCGCGCCGCGCCGAAAAGGGCAGGCAGGAAGAAACGCGTCCGCAGCACGTGACCTCCGCTTGGCGGGATGCAAGCGCCGGGGCAGGGTAGCCGCGGCGGGCCTGTGGGGCCTTTGCCTGCCTGCCTGTCACCAATTCAACGCCAAGCACAGCGATGATGGATTGGAGCGCTGCTGCTGTGCTCCTCTGCTCGGAATGGATCGGCCGATCTGTCGGTGGCCCTCCGGATCTAGGCGCTCAGTTCCTCCCTCTCCGCGCACGCCTCTTCACGAGAGCTAGAAGCTAGGCATGGCATGGATCGTCCTCTCCGTCTCCATCTCAGATCCATCGGGCCCACGCCGGCTAGCTAGCTCGCTGGTGACTGGTGAGGTGTCGCTCTCCCTGCTAGCTAACGCGGTCGGATCTGGCTACGTGACGCTCGGATCTTTCGACTGCGTTTATAGTTCGCGTGTACTGTATCTGTATTCCACTACTCGATTTGTGGTGGGCGCAGCAAGAAGCAGCACGCCGAATACGGAGGTCGAATGCGTACGCACGTGGTCCGTATGTAATGTAGGGCCCCTAGTAGTGTGTGTATGTATGTATGTATGTGGTCTTGGGCCCTACGTCTACGTATGGATGTCAGCATGTCATGTGAAGGAATCGATCGAACGAGGTGCATCGAAACCTGAAGCGGGCAGGAGGAGCAAAAGCAAAGCAGCAGGCCTCCAATATCAAGCAAAGCCCAATCAGAACGCTGCCTGGGCCTAATTGCTAGGTTCCAAACACGGCAAACGCCCAGGGCCCAGGTAGCGGTACGCGTCGGCAGATGATGGATCTCGGCCTGGGAAGGTCCGTTTCATAAGGAACATAGGGTGCGTTTGGTTGCCTGTATATGCCTCATCCAGGCTCACGGGATGCACCCTTTCGCTGTTTGGTTGCCTGTATTGTCTTCGGAGCCTGGCTCACGGGATGCAACAAGGGGCTCTCAGCCTGGCTCCACATATACGTAGATTTTAGGCGTTTCTGGAGAGCCAAGCTCGCGGGATGCAACCGCTTACGCGGTTGATAATGTGATTAGTACTTAATTAGTAAATATTAAATCAAAATAATATGTTTTAAATAATATTAAGGTGTAATAAGATAAAATAAGGGTTATAAGGGTGTAATTTTATAAAATAAATATTATAATAATATTATTGATTATTTTTGTATCATGCAATATAACTTCATGCAACCAACCAAACACGATCTCTTATCAGCCAGGCTCTTCGCATACAAGCAACCAAACACTCTGCCATTGCATACGCTTAGCCTGGCTGAGTTGAGCCAGGCTCTCAAGATACAAGCCAGGCTAGAGCATGCAGGTAACCAAACAGACCACGAACGACCGGGCTAGCAGCCCGTTGATTAATCGATAGAAAAAAAATTACGTATTCCTTTTTATTAAGAAAAATCCACAACACTATAAACATCCAATCTGTTCGAATCTGCACATTTATTTCATCACATACGTACCTCATAATGCGTTTCGTTTCGATGATAAAATCAGAACATTTTATTTAGGTATAGCTCGAACCTTCAAAATTTTGTTTTCCTCGTTTCTTTACTCGTTAAAGTCATAATCTTGTAATAATAAACAACTATATACATTGATTAATACAGTGGCTGAGATATTAATAAATATTCTCCTTTCTAAAATAATACATACGTCATAAATCTTTACACCCGCAATCACGCGCGAAAGTCCGGTCTGTCTAAACCTGTATAACTATGTCTCTTCCCATATAACCAAACTTAAGATCCCCTCATGGAAACAACAGCTCCAAATACGACATATCCATATATGCCTTAAGTACTCCCTCCGGTATCATATTAGAAGTCTTTTTGGACAAGGTTTGAGTCAAACATTGGAAATATAAATCATGAATAATATTTAAATCGTTGAGTTTGGAAATGTGAAAATCATATAAATAGATTGGTCTTGAAAATTACTTTCATAAAAAATATACATAGAAAAGTGAAGTCAAAGTTGGACTTTGATGACCGTGTCGCTGTCCTAAAGGACTTCTAATTGGGAACCGGAGGGAGTATCTCTTCTTCTCGTTTTTTTTAAAACTTCCCCCAAATCTACTCTCCTGCATAGATGCATATCCCAACAACGCCAATGTACCTTACCACCTTTTTTTTTCGAAAGTACCTTCATTGGTCTCTAGCCATCTTTTCCATGCTGATCATCCTGGTGTCTTCGTTCTTGAAATTATTTTCTAAAAATACACAACTAGTACAAGATGATTTCAAGACAATCAATAAGGGAATGCCCACTTAACCCTAGTAGTATCTTGTGATCACCCCGTCATGCATGACGACGACCACCATACCGTACCTATCTTGGCCTTTACCTCGCGCGAAGAGAAAAGATGATGAATCACTTACTCTCGTAAATTCACATCTTCTCACATGGGGATGCACGTATGCAACTATGGCCAGAGATTGAAAAGAAGCTCAAAATGATATCCATCACTCGTAAATCGCAGTACCTTACTTACATTGAGTAAATAGAAAAAAAATACTAGAAGCCACTCCGAGTTTAATTTTGTTTTTGACGTTTAGTTTTTCTTTTTGCGTTTGTTTGGGACTCCGAGTTTAATTTAGTTTTTGACGTTTAGTTTATTTCTTTATTTTATTTTTTGGACTTCTGGTTGCGGTAGGATTGTAGAAATTCGTGCATGATTCGACGTGATGGCCAGATCGTGTCAACGCACGGAAGGACGGAATTGTAGCCGTCATGACTCGCGTGGGGTGGGGCGCGTGGAAAGCGTGCGGCGCGTTGGCATTGCGTTGGTGTTGCTCGCCGCAACGCCGACGAAGGCGCAGGCAGGCCGGGTCAGAGTCAAACACCAAACCAACTGCTCCTCCACACGGCAGGCAAAGGCCATGGAGACGAGGCGAGGCGAGGCGACGAAAAGGCAACGAGCCACCCACCCACCCCGCAAGCGCAACCACCTGCTCTCGGTCTCGGTCTCGGCTCCTTTTCCTCCCTCATCTTCGGTGACCCCCTCGCCTCGACCCCCTTGCCCTCTTCTCGCCTGTGCTCGCCACGCGCGACACCCCGCCGTAGCAAGCAGAAGAAGATCTCCGTCGCCCGCTCCTCGCTTCGCTTCGAACCGGAGGTGATCTCTCTTTGTTTATTTGTTTGTTTCCCTGGATTTCTCGTTCTGCTAGGGTCTGGATGTACGCGGAGGACGGATCGTTTCCCTTCTCTTGTTCTTTCTTTTTCTTTCAAGAGAGAGAGATAGATAGAGGGAGGATTCGGTTCAGGACGGATGCTTGCAGTTGCAACTCGTGTAGTGTTAAGGAAATCGTTAGGTCCTTCAATTGAAGCTCCGGTTCGTCCCCACAAGTATCAATTCTAATTGCAACTTCAAGACGAATTTCCGACCTAATCGGATGATTAGCAGTATCTCCTCCTGTTATATTGCCCCTTCGTCGTCGTCGCCGATTCTAAACATGTCTCATCAACAAATAATCGGTCTGGGAAGAAGAAATGAAGTAAGGAAATTTGGGTCCTTTGCTCCGCAGGTTAGGTCCGCATGTGCCAACTGCTGTTCAGTAGGTAGGCAGGACAACAATCGACGTGGGCTATACCGACTTGTTTACTGGAATACAACTACTACTCGACTGATTCACACTTGCAATACCCCCCCCCCCCCCCCCAAAAAAAAATGTACCCATGAGGTCTGAAACCTATTTGTTTGCAAAATGAAGAAACATATGAGGTCACATATTGCACCAATGCTGGAAAATTACCCATAACAGTTATGGATACTTAGTGTTTTGTATGACTAATTTAACTTGATATAATTAATTTGACGTGCAGCCTGTATGATTTGGCAAATGTTGTGCCAACGCTTGCTAAATATTATCATCAAGCTAGTGAAGCCTATGAACAAGCCTGTTCACGCCATATCAATTTGGTCATATATATTGTAAGTTATCTGTAGCTCCTTTTGGTTCCATTCCCCATTGCTAATGTATACATTAAGACATTTATTTTACT
>OAMR01000042.1:2022589-2040341 GCA_900205405.1 Echinochloa crus-galli
GAAGCAGGCACACAGATTAAGACTAGTCGACTGTGACGAGCGAACGAGTGAATGAATGAAGAGGATTGAAAGGGAAGCCTTGAAGGTAAGGAAGAGAGGACCGTACCTGAGGGAGCCCCCAGGTGAGTTGACGAAGAGACGGATGTCGGATTCCGGGTCGATGGCGTCGAGGAGGAGAAGCTGGCTGACGACGGCGTCCGCGAGGAAGTCCTCGATCTCGTTGCCGAGGAAGATGATGCGCTCCCGGAGGAGGAGGCCCATGACGTCGCCGGCGTCGGCCCCACCGCCCGCGCCACCCGACTCCGCCCGCCACACAGGAGCATGCGGCGCCAGTGAGGCGCAGGGCTTGAGCCTGAGGAGGGGCCCTTGCTGCGTCGGCTGCGAGGGGGCCCAAGCGCGAGCGCGTGCGCATGGCCGCCTGACGCGCAGAGCGGCAGCCGCGACGGAGAGGGACGCCGTCGCACTGGCGCTCCCGGCCGCCATATCTGACGAACGGGGTCGAGCTGGACTGCCCTGGAAGCGCGGCGGCCGGCGGCGGCGTTCCCCGCTGGAAGGGAAGGGAGCTAGCAGAGAAGAGAAGAAATGGATAACACAGCACACTCCTCTTCAGTCTTGCAGAAGGGGAAGACGACCTCGCATGGGCCTCTACCTATATGGGCTGGGCCGTGTTCGGCCTTCCTTGTTGGGCCTAATTGTATAATCTTGTGGAATGGTCCACATCACTACTCACTGCGGGCAGATCTGTTAGCGCTTGCCGTTGGTCCAACAAGTCAAGCAAAGCAGGCCGAGCGCCACCGCGGCGTCGGAGAAGGAAGAGGACGACGACGAGGGGGCTCCCAGCAGCGGCGGCAGGCCGGCGCGGCGTCGGGGGTATGGGGGACGGGCGCGCGGGCGGCGCCAACCGCCCGGCGTGGCTGCAGCAGTACGAGCTGGTGGGCAAGATCGGGGAGGGGACCTACGGCCTCGTCTTCCTCGCGCGCCTCAAGCCGTCCCACCCGGCGCCCGGCCGGCGCGGCCCCCCTATCGCCATCAAAAAGTTCAAGCAGTCCAAGGAGGGGGACGGGGTATCGCCTACCGCGATCAGAGAGATTATGGTGCGTGCTTGCTTTGCCTTTTGCTTCTCCCTCTGCGTTTCCTATCCCCTTCGCTTCCATGGGGCTGGAGCACCAAACCCTAGGTTGACGTACCTGATTTCTTGCCAGCTACTGCGCGAGATCAACCACGAGAATGTCGTCAAGCTTGTCAATGTCCACATCAACCACGCCGACATGTCCCTCTACCTCGCATTCGATTACGCGGAGCATGACCTCTATGTCTGTGACGGTGTATTCAATTCAATTCGATTACACGGAGCATATGGCCTCTGTGTCCTGGTCTTATTGATTAATCAAACCAACCAACCGTTCCGCAGGAGATTATCAGGCATCACAGGGAGAAGCTAAACTCCCCCATTAACCCCTACACTGTCAAATCCTTGTTGTGGCAACTGCTCAACGGCCTCAACTATCTTCACAGGTAGCCATATTATATGCTGCTGCTTTCTTTGGAACGTCTTACATAAATCTCTGTGGCTGGTCTCAACAATCTACCCCTCCCCTCCTGCAGCAATTGGATTATCCATCGAGATCTCAAGCCTTCTAACATACTGGTATGGCGCCACTTGCAGATACACAAATATAGCTGCACAATTTGTGCAGCCTTTTCCTCTTGCTGATAGTGCTTCCATATGTGCCGCAACAGGTCATGGGAGAAGGAGAAGAACACGGAATTATAAAGATTGCTGATTTTGGGCTTGCTAGGATATATCAAGCTCCTCTGAAAGCATTATGCGACAATGGGGTGAGTACCTTAATCTGCATGCCCATTACCTAGTACACCGTGCAGAGGATTAATTGGCCACTTTCCCAAATTGTTGCCTCTTCTGAGAGATTTAAGGCTGTCATGGCAGTCATCTGGGCCGACTGGGTCTATTGGGCCAGACCCATTAGGGTTAGGTTAGGGACAAGATCAGATCTCTTACTTAGGCATTAAGTAAGCCTCTCTCCATATAAGGAGGGGAGATGTACCAATTGCGGAAGCAGTGGGAATATCAATCTATTAGGTCTAGACCCTTCTATTCCTGTCCTTGTGGTCCGGCTGCCCCCTATCGGTGAGGTCAGGCTGCTTGGGTTCCGGATCAATTGGATCTCTGTATGTTTCAGAGGCTTAGAAGCTTAGTCACTGGGAACGCGGAACGACGCAGCAATCCGCGTTCCACGGTACGTCGTTCCGGTTCGCGAGACGGGACGATGTGGATCGTCGCCAGGATCGCGTCTGGGACGCGTCCCACGACGAGAACGCAGGCAGCACGCCAGTTGTCGGATGCTTGGGCTGAGTAAGGACGTGGCCACCATGGTTTTGTCTTGTTACCACCGTGTTTACTGCTGTCTTCTTTCTTTTATATATACTTGTAAAATAACATTAAATGACTAAATTATGAGTGAAGATGTATATTAATTGAGTGCCATTTTATGTGATCGTTCCGGTTTTGCTGGGATCACGTTCCCTCGTCCCAACGAGGTATACCCCTACAGTCCCATACTTTTTTAAATTAGCGTTCTGCGTTCCTTGTTCCCATACCTCAATCCTATCGAGCCGGGAACTTGGTGACTGCTTAGAAGATGCATACGGCCATAAAACCAGGCCCGAAGCTAGAAATTTATGTTGCTGGGGTCTACATGCTGCCATCCGACACAAATATAAGAGTGATTTGACATTTTTATAGTGAAGTTAGCTGATCCCCATAACTGTACGTACCTTCGCCCCTACATAAATCGTCTCAGTCTGCACAATTTTTAATCTGTTGTTGCTGCTTTCTCTTGTATTCATGGGATCCTATGAAATTGTTTGTTATCAAGATCCACTATGTGTTTATATGGCTAACCAAAGGTTTCCAGGTTGTTGTAACTATCTGGTATCGTGCTCCTGAGCTGTTACTTGGGGCTAAACACTACACAAGCGCTGTTGGTATCCTTGCCGGGAGAGCAAAACCATATCTCTTTTACCTTTTATTTCTCTTCATTTGATGCAGTTCAGTTATTTCCTTAAATTATTTCTAGATATGTGGGCAGTTGGTTGCATTTTTGCTGAATTGCTCACCCTGAAACCACTGTTCCAAGGTGTTGAAGCCAAAAATACTCCAAACCCATTCCAAGTATGGACACTCACTCAAGTGACTATTGTTGTTACCTTGTTTCCTGATTAGATCATAGAACCGCTGCATTTACATGCAAGTAAAATAACAGTCTTCTGTGGCGGAACTCTCCTTAGAAAATCAGGCTGCAGATACTTGCATATTATTGCCGTGTTTGTTCTGCTGTGTTACATTGTGTGGAAGTTTTCTGTGTATGCCATTCATTTTCAACTTATTTATCTCACAGTTGATTTACGCATGTCTTGTAGCTTGATCAACTGGACAAGATTTTTAAGGTCTTAGGTATGAATGTCCACTTCCTCTTCAATACTGTTCGTTTGGTTTTGTACTCTTGTATTGCTATAATCCAATCCTTCTGCAGGCCACCCTACAGTTGAAAAGTGGCCTACCCTTGCCAATCTTCCATGGTGGCAAAATGACCAGCAACACATTCAGGGCCATAAGTAGTATGTTCCACATTTTTTAGCTGCTCTAAGCTACCTAAAGTCCTAAATTATTATTTTTTATCAATAATCAGTTGTTAAGGTAATCATTCTCACTTGCAGTGAGAACCCAGGTCTGCACAACATTGTTCACTTGCTACCGAAGAGTCCTGCATTTGATCTTCTCTCAAAAATGCTCGAGTATGTCACTTGTCCATTGCTCTCTAACTGTTAACAATTCAACATAACATTTGTTGATACTTTCTAGTTGTTTGATTTATCACCATGGTATTCTCCTGTTCTAGGTATGACCCTCGAAAGCGTATAACAGCTGCACAAGCTCTGGAGCATGAGTAAGAAACTAAGTACTTTCATGTATTCATTGCTCTTTCTTTTCCTTGTGGCTTGATTGTACATTTTGGTCATTTCCATAATGCATATAATTAGCCTTTTACGGATCTATCTATTTGTGAATAGATTGAATCTAGCTAGCAACCTTGTCAAATTAACAGCGAGCGAACCGGGAGCAGTCCAGCTTGTGGACCATTGTGACCAGTTCTTGTCAAATTCTGAATCATGTGTCAGCTTTCCTTTATACTCCTAGACTAAAGCTACGCAATGACTTGTCTGTAGTTTGTGATGCATTGCCTGCAGCTATTTCCATTTTGAATTACAGCATACTACCTTTCATTTATTCATATATAATAGTAAAAAAAAAAGTGATTGTCTATGAAATAGAATCGAGGCATATTTTTTAACTTGGGTGTTTCCTTTTGAAGCTTATTAATTTTCTGTCATCAGTACTGATGACTGATCTGTACATTTTGTGACACAAAGCAACCGTTAACTGCCAGTATTGAAGGTTATTTGGATTCATCAATACCCTTGTACATATTTGTGCTTCCTGATGGTTGCTGGGTTCTGATATCTGTTTTTTTCAATGTTAGAAGCTTTGATAATACATGTTTGGCTTAAACAAAGATGAACATTGTTCCTGTTCTGAAAAGTTGACGGTGTCTCTTAAGTGCTAATGCTTTGGTGTTGGTGACTTCTTTTTAGTACACAATTTGTTCTGAATATACTCATTTGTTTGCTTAGGTATTTTCGGATGGACCCACTACCTGGAAGAAAGTAAGTTATAAGTAACCAGAGTCTTATCTCTTAATTGTCTATGCCAAGGAAATACCTGTTAGTTTGAATGGCTACATGCAGAATAATTCTTTAGCATAGCATTCATTTAGAAAGCCAAAAAAGGTATTTCCCATACTCCTGACATATTGTTTTCTGGTTAGCGCGCTTTTACCGTCCCAACCAGGGGACAAGATTGTGCAATATCCTGTTCGACCAGTAGATACTACAACAGATTTTGAAGGAACAACAAGTCTTCAACCAACTCAGCCGGTAAAACAACTCTTCCTAAGCCCTTGCTTTCCAATATCTGATTAAGGAACTCAGCTTCTTGTTAGTTGTAAATATTCACCTACAGCATAGGTGTAAAATCTTGCTGAGTTGTCTGCATTATATTTCCATGAACGATTTCTGTATTTCAGCCTTCAGGCAACGCGGCTCAAGGTCAATCTGTATCAAGATCCATGCCACGACAAATGCCGCAGCAACCCATGGTTGGGATGCCAAGAGTGGCAGCTGGAACAAACATGGCTGCCTTCAATGCCGCGTCACAGGCTGGCATGGCTGGGCTGAATCCTGGTAACATCCCAATGCAAAGAGGCGCAGGTGGTCAGTCTCATCCGCACCAGGTAATGTCACCCTTCCTTTTGTCGTTGAAGAAGGCTTGTTATTGTGGAAGAACTTACATTTAAGATGCGTGCAACTAACAGTTGAGAAGGAAGGCTGATCAAGGGATGATGCAGAACCCTGGGTATCCTCAGCAGAAGAGACGGTTCTGACGCCGACAAGGGCCATCTGGCTACTGACTGATGTGTAACATTGTCTATTGCTGTGTCATGTATATCATATGTTCGCAGCATGTTGGTTGTGTAATCTTGTTGTAATCTGTTATCAGCATTTGGATGCAAATGTTGGTACTTGTAAAACATCAAATCAATCGAGATACTAGTCGTCATAGTGGCCTAAGCTGCTTGAATCTGGATGCTTTGGTTTACAATGTGAAATTTTTTCGTTCGTGATCCATTGAACCAAGCCAAAAAAAAGAAAAAAAAAGACTTGGCCATGCTCCCAAAAGAAAAATAGGCTGGCCAATTATTTCTTTTCGAAATGGACACAGATTTATTAAACGCTAGTGACAGAAAAAAAAGTATACAGGAGCTAGGTAAAGATTTTTATTCTCGAACTACGCAGGAGAACTGTGTGTCATTTTATTAATGTAGAAGAAAAATCAAACAAGTACACGGGTAGGAGTGAAAAATCAAAGTAATTGCCTCTAGTCCAGTGGTTAGAGCACCTGAGTATAATTGTCTCTAGTCTAGTGGTTAGAGCACCTGAGCCTCTAGTCCAGTGGTTAGAGCACCTGAGTAGTAATTGCTTCTAGTCTAGTGGTTAGAGCACCTGAGTAGCACCCAACAGACCCAGGTTCGACTCCCGGTTGTGCTTCCAAACCTCCCAAGCCACTAATATAATCAAGAAATTTAGGCCTTTTTGTTCATCCTTAGACACCATTGAGATTGCTGACCACCAGCACTTGGAGAAGCGAGCCACACCAGGATCTGGAATCAGATTATTAAAGCCTAACCGTTGGAAAATCAAGACCCAGACCAGCAAATGGTGAATGGTTTCCTCAGCGTGATCACAAAGGGAACAAGCCTTAGGATGTGCCATCCCTCTCTTAGCAAGGCGATCAATAGTCCAACATCGGTTGTGAAAGACCAGCTAAATACAAAAAAAAGTTGCAACAAGGAGGCGCCCAGCTCTTCCAAATCCTTCTCCAAGGACCAAACTTAATTGTTCCCACAAAGAAAGCAGCATAACCAGATTTACTACTGTATTCCCCCAAATGAGATAGCTTCCAGACATACTGATTAGGTGCATCATGTTGAATGAACCACTTTATCCACCAAGTCCCAAACCTGAAGATACTCCAAGAGGACCTGAATCGTGAGAGCACCTTTTATGTCATCTACCCAGCACAGATTATGAAGTACTTGAGCTACGGTTCTATGCTTGGCTGTGCGCTTGGGAACATCACCAAATAAATTTGGGGCCAATTCACTCATGGTGTGTGGATCCAGCCACCTGTCAGTCCAAAACCGAATTTTCTCACCATTTTTCCACGATGGCATTGACCGCAATATTGAATAAAGCACGGGCCTTGTGAGGGACATGTATAGGCAGTCCAGCCCAAAGCCTTTCTGGATCAGTCTTTTCCGACCCTTAGATCACGCCCCAGAAGCTCCAGATTATGTATTCCAAGCCCACCATACTCAAGCGGTCGCTGCACCCTTTCCCAGGCTACCAGACAGCTTCCCCCATTAGCATGTTCATGCCCCTTCTAGAGAAAACCTCTCCTTCTCTTATCAATAGATTTGATTACCCATTTCAGCAAATCCATGGCGATTAGGAAATAGATGGGAGTAGCGGTAAGAACTACCCAAACCATTATTAACTCCTTGATAGAACATGACAGAATATTTGCTGTGAGGGTCAATTCCTCAGCTGAGCAATGAATAGGAGAAGTTGAACTCTTGGATAAGTTGGTTCGAAGCCCCGAGATATGTCCAAAAATCTCAAGAAGCCTCCCTGATACAAGAAGATCATCTCTTATAGGCCGTAAAAATAACACTGCATCATCGGCACAGAAGGAAATCTGATGTCGAGCTTGAGAAAATGCCAAAGGTGCCATCAGCTGCTCCCTTGTGGCATATTCCACCAAGGAATTCAGGACTTTCATGACCAAGATGAATAGCATAGGGGAGAGAGGGTCTCCCCCCCCTCCCCCCCGCGCGCGCGCTTGAGGCCACGTCTAGATTCACCCGGTTCCCCATTTACCAACATTTGAGTGGAGGAGGTGGACAAAAGCAAACATAAGATATCACACCATTTTCGTCCGAACCCAACATAGTTCAGGACCTCCAACACGAAGGGCCAGGATACCGAATCAAATGCTTCCTGATGTTGGCCGCGAACCAAACGCTATTATTTTGGGTAAATTTTGGTTTACAACTGCTAGCTCTTTTCTTAAGTCTTACTTTTTTTTGTTTCACTTAGTTTCGCGTTTTATCAAACTTGTCTAATTTTGACCAGATTTACAAAGATATATAATAATATCATTTTTTTAGAAATACATATAATAATATCTATGATACTAAATAAAAGCACCATTAGTCCATTAAGATAGATTTCACATCCATTCAATGAAAATAATTTGATGTTGTAGATATTGGATGTGTTTAGATCCGTGAAAATGGGGTGAAAAGGGTCACATCAAAAACCGTAGCGCACTGTAGCACCTTTTCGTTTATTTGTGGTAATTGTTGTCCTACCATGACATAACTAGACTCAAAAAATTTGTCTCGTCATGTACATCAAAACTATACAATTAATTTTTTTATTTACCTACATTTAATGCTCTATGCATGCGTCATTTGCTATATTTAATATTTCGATGTGATGTCGATGTGGTGAAAAATTTGGAAAGTTGGTACTCCCTCTGTCTCTAAAAAAGAGTCGTCGAAGCTGCAGTACCTTGTCTCAGATTAAATGTCGTTCCCTAACAGTGTCTAGCCTCCTAGCGATACATGGCACCATGTGTCTGCTCGTGACTGCCTTCCAACAGTAGCCTCTAGCCTCCCTTTGTGCGTGGAAATACCAAAAGTTTCCAAAAAATTACTCCCAAATACACTATGTAAAAAGAAGATTTTCCACCACATCAAAATGTCATAACATGCATGGAGTACTAAATGTAGATAAAATCAAAAACTAATTACACAGTTTTGTTGTACTCTGCGAGACGAACATTTTGAGCCTAATTAATCAATTTTTGAACAATTTTCCACAAATACAAACGAAATGCTACAGTGACGCAATGATTACGAAGGAATGAATTGTTGGCTAAATACAACCTTGAGGATAACTCATGGATGCTTGTGAATCAGCAAAAGAAGAATTTCCATCACATCAAAATGTCATAACATGCATGGAGTACTAAATGTAGATAAAATCAAAAACTAATTACACAGTTTTGTTGTACTCTGCACGACGAACATTTTGAGTCTAATTAATAAATTTTTAGACAATTTTTCACACAAACAAACGAAACGCTACAGTTCCCGGGGTGTCAGACCGGCCAGGGTGCAGTCCCGAATCCGCACCCCGGATTCGGCATCTAAACGAGGCCAATGTTTCATTGGCTCATTTTCTGTATACTATACTGCACGTTTTGTAGGGATATCAGGGTCCTTGCTTAGTTGCGGTGGTAAGTGGCTCACATGTTTGGGCGACCTATAATTAGGGACGAAGGGAGTAGGAACTAAACACAAGTACACAACCATTGATGTCTATTACTTCCTCTATTTTACGAACTGTTTGGTCTATTGACTCCTTCCTCGTTTAGTCTTTAATTTCTACTCCCTCCTTCCTCGTTTATAAGGCGTACACGCAAAACGAGATTCAAACTTTACGATCTTTGACCAATAATTACCCATCAGTTTTTTCATTTTGTCATATAAATTTGACATGGTTGGATTTGTAATCAAACATACTTTCCAATGAGTATAAATTCATAGCCATAACTAATATAATATAAAAGAAATGAATAGTCAAAGTATGATTTAGGAGACCGTGTTATGTTGTCTCATGCCTTATAAACAAGGAAGGAGGGAGTAATAACACCGTCATCTAGTCGACTTCCTGGCATGACACACAGAGCTCCGCGAGGAAGGGGCAGTGGCGCGGCGCGGAGGAAGAAGAAACAAAGAATGGGTAGGTAACCAGTGGGACCGCGACTGACACCAACGCTAGAGGCATGAAAACGACGTCCATCCCTATCCTTTTTGGTCCTTCTATAGCCAAATAAAAGATTAAACCGTTCCATACTTTAAATCAAACATCACATAGAATGGTTTTGTCTCAGACAAAAAAGATGGCTTTGTCCCGTCCCTCGGTGACCCAAAAAACACACTGCGAGGCGATGTTGAGCCAGGCCCGCGTGCACATGGGATCGATTTGGATCTGGACTTATGGAGTGATTGGAAAAGCCGGGCCGGATGGCTGGTTGGGCATGAACTGAAATGAAACGGCCCAACACCGCCCAAGGAGGTGCGTGCTGCGCGTTTGGTGTTTGCCAGCTAACTTGCCTTGTTTGCCTGCTCGGTCGGTCTCGGTCGGTCGCCCTCCCCTCCCTCTTTCCTCCCTCCCTCCGTGCGGGAAGGAAGGCAGCTGAGACGGAGGCGGAATCCGACGCCTTCCCCCTCTCGCCGAGCGGCTGCTTCGTCCCCCTCCTTTTCCGCCTCTTCGCCGTCACCCACCGCCGATCGACGCCGATTCCGACCATCCTCGACTGGCCCCGCGGTTCGTTGCTCCTCCCCGTCCTCGATCCCCTTTCCTTTCAACGCTCCTCGATTCCAATCTTCTAGTGTAGTTTTCCTAACCTCCGAACCCTAATCCCCCGCATCGCTCCTCCCCCTTCCCCTGTCGAGCAGAAGAGGTGGGTGGGTGGATGATGGATGGGGATGCATATGGCAGATTAATCACCGCTGCGTTATATATGCGTTATATATTTATTTTAGGTTTGGAATGTTTGGTATTGACGACGAATCTCGTTTTCCTCCGCAGGGCCTTCCTCAACGATTTCCCCCGACCGATCGATTCGATTCCATGGCCGGCTGGAGCAATTCCACCGGCTCTAGCGCCGGCGGCGGCCGGGGAGCCGGAGGAAGAGGCTTCACGAATTGCCACCATACTAATAATACCAGTGACATGATACACGGTGGTTCCACCAGCGGCGGCGGCAGGTGGAGAGGAGATAGGTCAAGGGGGACGCCACCCCGGCAGCCTCATTTCTGCTACCGCCCTGTCAATGCTGCTCATCGCCAATCCCAACCCGTATCTGAACAGCAGGCGGCGGCCTCCACTCCCAGTCACACCGCACAGCTGACGCATCCGACCTCAACTGCAGGCAAGTCATCCGCCTCTGGAACCGCGGCTCCTCCCAGCACCAGGGAGCTCGATGACAAGGCTAGCCGCAGCGCGGCCAACTTTGAGTGCAACGTCTGCTTTGACATGGCCGCCGAACCCGTTGTCACTAAGTGTGGCCATCTTTTCTGCTGGGAGTGCCTATATCAGTGGCTCCATGTTCACTCCAACCACCGTGAGTGCCCTGTCTGCAAGGGCCAGGTCGCCGACGACGCAATCATACCCATCTATGGGCGTGGTGGCTCTGCAGCATCTGTGGACAGCGCGCCGCCAAGGCCCACCGGAACCAGAGTTGAGAGCTCCAGGCAGCAGCTACCACCTTTCGCTCCTGCTGTGTTTGCGGATGATGATGAAGAAGACCCCTTTGATCTCCCAGGCATGATGAACTTTGGTTTTGGAGATGCAGCTACCTCACTCAGAGAAGCTGTCATGAACTTTGTGCCTCGCAGCTTTGAAGACATGGGGTTCGAAGAGTTTGATGACTACTCCTATGAGCACGATGCCGATGACTTTGATGAGGTCTACGACTACGATTGGCTGGGTTTTCCAGTGTTTGCATCGGCTGGGGCTGAATCTGGCAATCCCACCGCTTTACAGGCATATGTTGATATGATCAATATTAGGAACAGCATTGTTAACAGTACCACTGGAATCCATCATCCGCAGGCTGGCTACCCTGGTGCGAACCCTCATAACAGGGGACGACGTCGGCGTAATCGCCCTAGGCCACCAGTAGATAACTCGAGCAGCAATGGAATGGTGATGGGTGGCAGCGGTGCTTTCTACCGCGACAGCAATGCCAGTTCTAATGTTGCTGCAGGTGCTTCATCTCGGCCTACTAGTGGCTGGGTTGAGAGAAGAGGAAGAAGCAGCAGGAATTCAAATTCAACCGGTGGAAGAGCAGGGATGCAGGATAGCAGGAGGCAGAGGACAAATTACAATTGATGTGATATTTAGTCGGGCTCGATGATAACAGTGCTGAGATAAACAAACAAAGTTGTCAATCCTTTTTCTTTTGTTTCTCCCTTCATCCTTTTGTAGTCCCTGGCTATGTGCACCTTTGATAAACATGTTTGTCATACTCTCTCGTTTTCCCCTGATGGAATGTTTGTTAAACTAGCTGAAATACTCTGCTTGGTTGATGTTAGTACATGCACTAGCTCAAGCTTATAGCATTGGACTAGCTAATACAGGAGTTATTAGGCATCTTGTTAAGCTGTTAGCTCAGCAGTTCATGGAAAAAATTGTAGCAGGTGGCACCGCTGGTACTTTCTGCGCAGAGGAAGCATGAGCATTCAGATCCTTTCCTTGATGATTGGAAGCAAGAAACAATTGATTTCTTTTCGGTTCATCATATGTATCATAGGTTTTGGAGATAAAATGTTGCAAAGTGCGCTGGAATTGGATCGCAAACATTGAAGGATAGGATAAATTATGTTGTCTGATTCATAGTTCCCTTGTGCCGGACAAATCCGAATACATTAGGATCATTTCTAACAGGTAGGGTAATAACTAATGATAAGCCTAATAGCTAAAACAAGGAAGCAGGAGAGGATAGCTGCTGATAGAGTATACTAGGCTAGTTGTCGTCTCCGTAGGCGAGGAAGCGGTAGCGCTCCTCGTAGGGGCCTTCGAAGTAGAGGTCGGCCTCGAACCAGCGCGGGTACCTGACGAGGTCACCGGCGACGAAGTGCATGTAGTCGTCGCCGTGGACGGCGCCGGCGGGGATCACCTTCACCTCCCCGGAGACGATGTACACCAGCTGGTCCACCTGCCAGTCCCACGGCATCCGGCACCGCCCGCCCGTGCGCCACGACGACCACGTCTCCATCACCCGCAGCGCCTCCGCCCGCGCCCGCGCCGCCGCGCCGCGCTCCACCCGCACCTTGTACACGTCCTCCAGGGGGCGCCCCAGCAGCGCGCCGCCGCCGACGCCCCCGACGGCGACGTCTCCTGGTGCTGCTTCTGCCGTCGCTCGTAGCCTTCCTCCCCTTCCTCCTCTTGTAGTGCTGGCTGGAAGATTAGGAGGAGCCGGCGGCCGCCTGTGCGACGCGGGGAGCACGAGATGGAATCCGCCAGTGCTGGCGCCGGCGGCGGTGGGCCTCATCGCGACGCTCTCCTTTTCCCCTCCCCTCTCTGGGCTTTGGGTTGGGTTTTGCTTCCTCTGCTTTTCGCTGCTTCTCTGTCTCTCTCTCTCTCTCTCTCTCTCTGGAGGAGCTAGACGGGGCAAAGCCGCCTTATCCTGTCTGCCTTGCTCTGTTCCTCCTCGAGTAGTAGCAGATAGAATAGATTCAGCCAGGCGCAGATGTACAGCAGGACGAAAACTGGGCCTCGTTTAGATCCCAATTTGGGAGCTCCCAATTTGGGAGTTTTTATCATTGAAGGACTGTAGCATTTCGTTTGTATTTGTGAAAAATTATTCAAACATTGATTAATTAGGTTCAAAATGTTCGTCTCGCAGAGTACAACAAAATTGTGTAATTAGTTTTTGATTTTATCTACGTTTAGTACTTCATGCATTTGCCGACATTTTGATGTGATGGAAATCTTCTTTTTGCATAGTGGAATTTGGGGGTTGAATTTGAAATCTAAACAAGGCCCCGCTACGCTCGGTTTCATCAGACCTTGTTTCATCAGATCAGACAAGTACTCTTGCATCTCTAGAGCATGAAAGCATGTATGGGATTCTGGCCTTGTTTAGATGCCAATTTGGCACCCTAATTTGGGAGTTTTGGGAATCGCGCGCTACTGTAACATTTCGTTCGTATGTGTGAAAAATTGTCCAAAAATTGGTTAATTAGGCTTAAAATGTTCATCTCGCAGAGTACAACAAAACTGTGTAATTTGTTTTTGATTTCATTTACGTTTAGTACTTCATGCATGTTATGACATTTGATGTGATGTGAATCTTCTTTTTACATAGTAGAATTTGGGGGTTGAATCTAGGATCTAAACAAGGCCTCCATCCATTTCTTCAGTTTCAAAACCACAAGAGTCATGTCATCAGTGGTAGTATTTACAGTCACTCCCACACACGATGGTTGATAATGATGATCTACTATCAACTAGCAGGCGAGTCAGATAACACTACCACCCTTCTCTTCTTTGCAAACGCACATCACCACCACGGCCGCCAAATCAGCGACCGATGCTACCACAACTCTCCCAACCTAGCGTTGCCGGATGCATCACCAGTCCATAGCAGGTATAGCCAACATCAATTGGGGGAAAACATGGGAAAATAAGAAAACATAGAGTGCAAGTGCACACAGCCTGAATCGCAAGATGATCCTTCAATGGGCGTATCACGAGGATCAAATCTCCTGTTACATGTAAGCTCAGGATGACGATGATGTTGAGGTTATCCGTCCAGAGGCTCGCATTTCGTCCAGGGTAGTCGCTAGCCAGTCCAACCCTTCATACAGGCCGTCTCCTTTCAGAGCACACGTGCCCTGGATGTGCCAAATGCGGTTATTCAGGTCGTACAGTCCAAGGCCCTCACACACCTCCATCGGAGTCGGGGGCCTACACTCCCACCAAATAGATGATTGTATACTGACTTTGTAGTAAAAATCTTGCTTCTAGACCATTTCCAATAAATTGTATCCTCCTCATTGGAAAAGGGATAGTGGTACACCTCATCAACCACCACCATCCATTGCCCAAACAAGATATCATTCAACCACCTTGAGAAATTTAACCTCCCATGCTGCACCAAGAATTCATGTGCAGTAATATCTTTTTCCAGGCATAAATCAAAATAAATTGGAAGGATTATGCACAAAGGCTTGTCTTTAATCCACTTATCTTTTCAGAATAAACATTTTCTACCATTCTTTACAATCAACCCACGCCCTTTTAAAGTAAATGTGCCTGACCTTGAGGAGGTCTTTCCACACCGGAGAGTCATCAATTCTATGCCGGACACCACTTAACACATTGCCCCTCAGGTATTTAGCATGAACTAAATCCTGCCAAACTCCATTCTCACTATCCAACCTCCACTACCATTTGCAAAGAAGACTTAGTTTCACTTTCCTAATATCTTTTATACCCAACCCTCCTCGATCCTTGGATAAGCACACTTTTTTCCCACCTCACCAAGTGATATTTTTTCTTTTGTCCCCCTGCCAAAAGAAAGACCTTCTTTGCTTATCCAGAATATTAACTGTGGTTTGAGGGAGCAAATACATAGACATATGGTAAATAAATGCGCTGGACAAACGAGTTAATCAAAGTAGCTCCGCCGGCTATTGACAAGTTATTGCCATTCCACACAATTAGTTTCTTTCCATTCTTCTCCACAAAAGGAGCCCAATCTGCCACATGTAGCCTGCTAGGACTTACAGGAAGCCTAAATATTTTATCGGGAAGCAACCTATTTGGCAATTGAAAAGCTCAGCATAAGTTTCACTTATCACCTCATCACCATTTATCATGATTACTTCACTCTACCAACAAAATTACTTGTGCTACGCTCGGGCGCTCGGCATAATCAGACCTTGTTTCATCAGATCAGACAAGTACTCGTGCATCTTTAGAGCATGAAAGCACGTATGTGATTCCATTTCTTCAGTTTCAGAACCACAAGAGTCATGTCATCAGTGGTAGTATTTACAATCACTCCCACACACGATGGTTGATAATGATGATCTACTATCAACTAGCAGGCGAGTCAGATAACACCACCACCCTTCTCTTCTTTGCAAACGCACATCACCACCACGGCCGCCGAATCAGCAACCGATGCTACCACAAACTCTCCCAACCTAGCGCTGCCAGATGCATCACCCAGTCCATAGCAGGTATAGCCAACATCAATTGGGGGAAAACACGGGAAAACAAGAAAACATAGAGTGCAAGTGCACACAGCCTGAATCGCAAGATTATCCTTCAATGGGCGTATCACGAGGATCAAATCTCATGTTACATGTAGCTCAGGATGACGATGATGTTGAGGTTATCCGTCCAGAGGCTCGCATTTCGTCCAGGGTAGTCGCTAGCCAGTCCAACCCTTCATACAAGCCATCTCCTTTCAGAGCACACGTGCCCTGGATGTGCCAGATGCGGTTATTCAGGTCGTACAGTCCAAGGCCCTCGCACACCTCCATCGGAGTCATTGCTCCCCTCTGCATTAACATGCACATCACCAGGATGAGCAACCATAGGGTAAAAACAACAAAATACCATTGATATAACAGTCTTAAACTGAAGGGGTGTGAATGCAGGATAAACATAGGCTAATAATACTATTGCACCATGAAGGATGTAATATTCAAGTCAACAATGCGAAACCCATCCAATCTCCAAACTTTATGTTTACGCCAAACAGACAGACAAACCCAACATATTGACATCTTCTGTTCAAAATGAAACACAACTGACTGCAAAAACTAAAAATGAAGCAGCTAGTTTCAGTTCAGAGATGAGCATGGCCGCAGATCGGCAATAATGAAAATTAGAGGCATGCATTATGCATATATGAGCAAAGCATGTTCATTAACATTCAGGGGCGGACCCAGGGCCCGGCGACCCTGGGCGCCTGCCTGGGTTCCCCCGAGCGGAAGTGCATTGCATGCACTGATGCACAGCTATGAACAACTGAGCAAAGCACTACAAGGACAGGAACTGCAACACAGCAGCTCTACCAAATCCCTTGGTCTGCCACTGTTAACATTAGGGTCAAACAGTAAAAAAACACAATCCAGGACAGAAAATCAAGCAGTGCAGAAACCACACACATTTCCATCAACAATAATCACAATGCAAAAGGAAGGTTCGAGGAAAAACATTGCTGAACATACCATATCTTGCTTGTTAGCAAACACCAAAAGTACACTGTTAAGCATAAAAGGGTCATTGATTATAGCCTGAAAAGGATCAGATTCCAACAGGTTAGAGCAGAAATCACAGAGAATCTCACTGCACAGAGGTAGCCAGTGGTAAAAGATATAAACCTGAAACTCTGCTCTGGCTCTCCCGATTCTCTCTCTATCCAGTGAATCAACCACATAAATCTGCAAGTCAAGCATTTGGTCTTACATTTCAAGAAAGCAGTGTTTACTTCAAATCAATGTCACAAAGATAAAACAGCTATGAACACTGAGCATATTAACCTACAACAATATTACTCTTTCTGGTCAAGAGCAATACAAGATGCCCAAGTAAAATGAGAATAAGCTAAGCATCCACAATGGGTCAGTTGATTTATTATTGCAAGTGGTACTGGAGTTGCACTCTGAGCTACAGATACTAAATCAGTAGGGGCACAACTAAGTGGAACAAACAATGTAGAACAAGCACTTCCATGTTAAATTGTTACTTTAAATAGATTTTACACAGCTAAACTTGAGAAACAGAAATGAGAATAAATGACCAGAGCATCGGTGTTGTTGAAGTAGTGCCTCCACAAGGGCCTCAATTTCTCCTGGCCACCGACATCCCACACAGTGAACACTACATTCTTGTACTGAACCTTCTCAACATTGAAACCTGCAACGTGATCAAGGGCATAGTGTCACTAAATGAACATGAATTGAATGAATGGTTAATGAGATAGCTGCTAAAGTTGAGAAGCAATAATTGACTAAGGTTGAACCCTAAGGGATGAAATGCACAAGGAGACAGTTAGTAGAATTGTACCAATGGTAGGGACGGTGGAGAGAACTTCGCCAATGTGCAGCTTATAAAGTATAGTGGTTTTCCCAGCTGCATCCAACCCAAGCATCACCACCTAAAAACAACCGAGCGGGCATCCTATCAGAGGCATATTCAGTGAAACAAAAGCATCGGTACCAATCAAAAGATACAAAAGAGGAAACTAAAACATTTTTAAAAAAACAATCAATCTTAAGAAGATGTGAGGCATGGTTTAAACACAGTAGGCCCTACACTCAAATTGGTGTGGCACTGTATACACATTTAATAAGAGAAATCATTCATCAATATATCACTGGTATATGATTTGATATGGTGTATAAAAGATTACAGCACACCCTGGCTCTTCAGTCTTCACTCATTATTCACCTCT
>OAMR01000042.1:2043059-2071213 GCA_900205405.1 Echinochloa crus-galli
ATGGTAGGGACGGTGGAGAGAACTTCGCCAATGTGCAGCTTATAAAGTATAGTGGTTTTCCCAGCTGCATCCAACCCAAGCATCACCACCTAAAAACAACCGAGCGGGCATCCTATCAGAGGCATATTCAGTGAAACAAAAGCATCGGTACCAATCAAAAGATACAAAAGAGGAAACTAAAACATTTTTAAAAAAACAATCAATCTTAAGAAGATGTGAGGCATGGTTTAAACACAGTAGGCCCTACACTCAAATTGGTGTGGCACTGTATACACATTTAATAAGAGAAATCATTCATCAATATATCACTGGTATATGATTTGATATGGTGTATAAAAGATTACAGCACACCCTGGCTCTTCAGTCTTCACTCATTATTCACCTCTCCTAGAGTCCTACTAGTATCCTATAAGATGGTAATGATTGATAGCACGAGATAGCGATTCGTTGCCAGTATAAATGATCCGCTGTTAATTCAGCACAAGAATCAAATCTATTTTTCGGTTCAAAAAAAAAGAAAGAATCAAATCTATTACAGCCACAGACAGGTAAGATAAGCACAGGACACCATGGGCTGGCCAGCATCATGACTCGCCATTTCCTCGCCTTTGGATGTTAGTGATGGGTTGCCATAACAGTGCTGACAGATTGTTGGCGGAACACATGATTCACTACCAATTCGGCACTAACTGAAATCAATGCTACGACACACGGAGATAAGATAAGACCACGACATGGCCACCACCGCCGTTGTGAACGGATTGGTTCACCGGGGAACCCCGATTCAATGAAGTGTCCTGACAGGAAAGGGAAGTCAGGGGAAAAGGAGGAAGAGGAGGTAGGGTACCCGCATCTCCTTGTTGCCGAAGAAGGCATCGAAGAGCTTCCGGAACGCCTGCCCCATCTCCTGGCCTTGGGCTGGGTGAGCTGCACCCCCGACCCGAGCCTCCTGCCCCCTCGATCCAACCGGATCTGGGAGGCCGCCGCGCGGAGGGAGCGGAGCCGGGATTGGTGACGGGAGGCGCGGCACCCCGGATGGAAGGTTCTAGAAGGTCCCGAGGGAGGACGGGCGGGCGGGGTAGGTTTTGGGGAAGGATCGGCAGCGAAGACGAGGGCTTGTGCTGTGTGGAAGAAGCCGGGAAGGAGAAGGGGAGCCTTGCGCCAGGTCGGAGTGGTCTGGTCCGCTGGATGCGACGCGATGCCCGATCGAGCAATCTGGGCCGTCCGTATTGATTCGATGCTTACGCGGGGGCCGCCTGCCTAACTTCAACTACTACTAACCCAGCTTTTTGCTGAGGTTGGTTAGGGCAGTCCCAACCCTCCAACTCAGCTGATGTTCATAGAATTAATTAGACTGTCACATGAGCAAAAATCTGATGTGGCAACAAAATTTAAGGAGGAAAGAGAGGCAAAGAAGAAGACATCGTTTCTCATGCACGACACCGTTTCGGCTCGGTATCCAAAGCACGGAGACCCGAGCGAGGGCGCGCTGGGCGTCCCTCCCGTTTCTTCCCCACGCGTTTCCGTGGAGCCCACCGCCGAGCCCCCCTCGGCGCAGCCCCTCGAGCCTACGGCGGCCGCGCAGACATGGAGGACAAGCCCTCACCGTCGCCGGCGTCAGAGTCTTGGACGTGAAGAGCGACTCGTGAGCAAGCCAGATGCGTAGCCTCCGCCCGCGGCCACTCCATTGCCAGTGCCGTGCGAGCTCTTCCGGCCATGGTGCTTGAGTACTGGAGCTCCCACCATCTACCTCCATCTTCAAGCTATTACCGAGCTGCGCACATCCGTAGTGTCCAGAACAGAATCAATCTCTCCTAAAAGGCAAAGCTTCATTCGATTCTTTTGCTTTTTTAATCTCAGATTATTCGATTCGAAAGTTAGCTGATTGAGTTCCTAAATCTAATCAAACGTGGTCAACTGCAATACTTGTTCTTGATTCGAAGAGGTTTCGAAGAAGTTCTACTGGAGGAACCGGCCGCCGTGCATCACTGTTGGCCATCGCCCACCGTCCACGGTTGCTCACCGTCGCCTGCGCGCATCCCGCAGCCACGGTTGTCTCGTGCTGCCGGCAGCTGCCAGCGCGTGCAAAGGCAGCCTATCTCGCGGCCTGATTTGCATGTGCTCGCAGTAGTTTGGCCCCTGCCATGGCCTGCCGCCGCGCCGCTCGTCGTGGCCTCGCATGTGCACAGAGAAAGGGGGAAGCATGGAAAAGAGAGAACAACTAGAGGTAAATTTATTACGAACCATCTATGGAAATGAGGGCGTTGGGCGCTGCCGTTTCTACACCGAGTGTCTTGCTTACTTGGCACTATGGACATCAGCTATGGACTCGGTGGGTTGGGACTGCCCTTAGTTGGCTTCGCACGATTGATGGCCGAAGAGACTGCATAGCGATCGATTGTTGCGCTGCAGATTCCAAGGGCTTGTTTGGTTTTGGCCCTATCTAGCCATACCAATGTTGGTCATGACCAAAGTGAGGGTAACACTAAAATATAGGTGCAATAATGTTTGAATTGTAGCCATACCAAAACTTGCCAACACCTTGAGTATGACATATGGGGTCCACATGTCATTATTATTTCTTTTATCGAAACATAATCGAGTAATATCTTGTTTTATAGATTTAATTGCAAGGATTATAAATATGTAATCAGATTTTTAGTTAGATAAACCATTCAAGAGATATTTAGCGTTTAAAATGGTTGAACCATGATTTTCGATTTCCGTGTCGCCATACATCTCTTGCCATGCTGCTTGTGGGAACGTTGGCTTCCGCCAAATCTTTGGCGAGCATTTTCCTCGCCTGCATTCTCGCCATCCGTCGGTGTTGTTTTGCGTTGGCGCGCCAACTTTTGACAGCAAACCAAACACAGCTGGGATGTGATGACGTGCCAAAAATTTGGTTTGGTTGTCATTGGCAACAATCCAAACATGCCCCAAACCACCACTTTTCATCTGCTATATCATCCTCGATCATTTTAGCTAATAAGATCCCTGGTGGTGTAATGAAAAGTGCATTTTAAGGGCCGTTAAGATGCAAAATGCAATTGCAGTTGTACAGTGACAAACACATGTAGACCATCATTAGCAACCTCAGAACGATCAGTCGATCACATCACAAGCTGCTGCTTTTTGTGGCTTGAAAACCCTCTCCGCACTACTGCTGTTTATCAAGATCACAACATAACTGGCCTAGGCAGGTACGTAGTAGCTTGGAACACAGCAGTGCTATGTTACTCTGCAATGGATCTTCCTTGCTTGAGTATATGCACAAACCTTGAATTAACTATTAACTCTGTGTAAGTACAAATGGTGATGGATTGATGGTACCAGTAACCACTAACAGTTACAAACTCACGATTAAGAGTATATCTCGGAGAACGGTTAACCAATGAACACGAATGTTACTACTACTGTATTGTATGCAGTACTCCGTATTGCCTACTCGAACTCGAACATTCACTCACTCTCTGTCTGTCTATGATGATGTCCATCTCTGACTCACTGACTCTCTCGTTGTCTGTATAGTAAGCGGATCGAGCCGTACTCGATCGATGTGCCCCTCCCAAAATTAATCGCAATCACTCATCGCTGGATTCGCTGCCGCTGGAACGACGCTGACGTGGCGCCGGCTCGACGGCGGCGACCTGCTTGGGCGTGTACCTCGCGGCGAGCACCACGTAGAGCAGCAGGTTGGCGACGCTGATGACCGTCCAGAGCCAGAAGTAGTAGTCGAGGTGGCCGGCGTTGAGGTCCGGCGCCAGCCACCCCGGCCGCCCCGTCACGGCGGCCACCACCGTCACCACCAGCGAGTTCACGTAGAACCCCAGCGACAGCGCCAGGAAGGAGAAGGCCGAGCAGATGCTGCGCATCGCCGCCGGCGCCTCCCCGTAGAAGAACTCCAGCTGCGCGATGCCGCAGAACACGTCGGACCCCGCCACCAGCACGAACTGCGGCACCTGCCACAGGATGCTCATGGCGGCGCCGGCACGCCCTCCACCTCGCTCACCGTGCACAGCGACCACTGGCTCTCCTCCGCCGCCGCCCCCTTCACCATCACGGCGGCCTTGTCCAGGCACCGGAGCCCCTTGGTGCGCGCCAGCCGCTGCTTTCCACCACCGGCGGCGGCGTCGTCGTCGTCTTCGTCTTCCTCCTCGTGCAGCGCCACGGCGGCGCCGTCGGCCCGGGCCAGCCTGGCGTTGCGCTTACGGAAGGCGGCGACGAGCACCCTGACGATGTCCCTGAGCGGGCTCCCCGCGGGCATCTGCACCCGGTACCAGGGCGTGCCGGCGACGAAGGCGAGCGCGGCGGCGAGGAGGCAGGCGGCGCCGACGCCGAAGCCGAGCGCCCACGCCACGTTCTGCTGCAGCCAGGAGATGAGCGTGCCGGCGACGAAGATGCCCAGGTTGATGGCGGCGAAGAACCAGCTGAAGAAGGCCTGCTTCCGCTCCGGCCGCTCGGCGTCGTCGTCGTCGTACTGCTCGGCGCCGAAGGGGAGCAGCGCCGACTTGACGCCGCCCGTGCCGATGGAGGTCAGGTACAGCGCCGCAAAGAAGACGGAGAACTGGGCCTTGCTCGCCGGCGCGCACGCCGCGCCCATCTGGCACGGCGTCGACGGCCGCAGCGACGGCACCGCCGCCGACACGGTCAGGAGCACCAGGCCCTGTCAGTCACCAACCATTTCGATTAATCAATCGCTCGCGTTCGTTCAGATATCCATCCATGGCTGCATTCATTCATCGCCGATATATATAATCGAACAGAACCAAGGCAAGGCAAGGATTGATGGCTGACCACGAGGTAGAAGACGATGGAGACCAGGATGGTGCGGTACTTGCCCCAGTAGCTGTCGGCGAGGAAGGCGCCGATGACGGGGACGATGAAGGTGGTGCCGTTCCAGGTGTCGACGTGGGCGGCGTTGAAGGCGGTGCTCCCGTGCAGCACCGTGGCGAGGTACACCACCAGGTTCAGCGCCAGCCCGGAGAAGGCGATGCTCTCCAGCAGCTCGAACACTGCACACATGCATGGCAAGCGCAGGCAGTCAGCAACAAACAGCTCGCTCCGAAATCCAAGCAAGGCCTATATGAATCTGAATCAGAATCAGCCTCCAAATCATAATTCCCTCGATTACATACCTAGTACGATCACCGGCGCCGTCCAGTTGAAGCGCCTGCTCCTCCTCGCCGCCGCCGGCGCGTCGCCGCCGGACTCCATGGACGAGACCTGGTGCTGGCGGTGGTGGTGGTGCCCATTGGAGCCGCCGGGAGGTGGAGACATGCCGCCGCTCTGCAGGGGAAGACAGAAGGGAGGATTGGCAAGACGCGTCTTTTAGCGAGCCGAGCTCCAACGCCGACGACGGGAACGACACGCAGATGGGTCCCCACGACGGCGAGATCGTAATTAGTAATATCGTATCCTAGAGACTAGTAGCAGAGAGGGATATGATGGACAGATGGAGTGAAGAAGAGGGATCATGGGTGACCCGATTCTTCTTCATTTCTTTAATAGATTTCTTTAAATACTCTTGGAAACCAGGGAGTCAAAGGCAAGTAGGAGTGGACAAAAATGGAGCGCGTGCGTCATCTTCGCCGCCTCCATCGCTCGTTGTCAAACAAAACAATGCCTTGTGTGACGCGACTCGACGCGAGCTCATCAGAAGAGAGGAGGAGAGGGCCGGAATGGAAGAGAGGGGAAGAGGAATCCGGCCGGAAAAATGGGACGGCGAGGCGGCCGGTAACTGACGAACCCGGGCAGGGATGAGAGGCTTCAGTCAGCAGTGGCTGCGGCTGCGGCTGGGACATGCATGCGGCGCCAACACCTCTGATGATCCCTCTCACATCTGCCAACCACCTCCCAGCTGGGCAGGCAGCAGCTAGCCCAGCGGCCCGGCATCATGATTCATGAACCGCGCGGATGGATAGATGGATCGAGCTGTCAATAATGCAGCGCCGTCCCGTCCCTCCCAGCCAGACCGGACTTGACCAGCCAAGAGGTAACTGTGGATGCCGATGGATTCACCAGATTTTCGGGATGAATTGCAGGGAGGAAGGAAGGAGGTGAGGATAATGGCAGTCAATTACCTGCATCTCCGGAAGCAGGGGGCCGACTCCCCTCTCGTCGGCGCGGCTCCTCCTGCCGCCGCCGCCGCCGCCCATGGGAACGGACTGGAGGTGGTTGAGCCGAGCCGAGCCGGTGGGGACGCTGCCAGCGCACAAGATGATGCTTGCGGTAGATTAGGGTCGACACGTCGACGTCAGCTTCCCTCTCCTCCTCGGCTATCTCCTCTCTTATAAGTGACTCAACGCTCCACGGGCATGAAAAAACTCGGCACCAGAAGGCAAAGCAGAAAAGAAGAGCAAGTGACCAGTCACCCGTCAGATCTCCTCCGTTGCAAGCCGGGAGAGCTAGGTACAGCGCAACCAACGGCAGTTGGAGCTCACGTCCGTCTCAGAGCTCTGAAGGAAATCAAATTAACGATTGAAATTTTCCCAATTAACTATATGTACTCAAAAAGTCAAGAGGCAAATGGACATTTTGCAGACATTTGAAACTGCCGCAGGACAGATAAGATGAGAGGTGGATTGGCCGTGGTACCTTTGAATAGCATCTGTAACGGCAGGGAACAAGTTCTATGCTCATCAACTTATATAAGACTTCATCATCTTTGTTCTTTGGTCAAGAGCCCACAAAGATAACCAGGCAGCACGTACCACTACTTAAGTATATACTTATATTATTCAGGATGGGAATGGGCCGGCCCGGCCCTGGCCTTGGACCCGGCCCCCATGGCCTCAAGGTCAATTTTAGAGGGCCATGGGCCGACCCAATTTAGTCTTTAGCTACGGCCTCGATGGCCCAATGGGTAATGTGGGTCGGCCTTGTTCACTCTTTAGGCTATGTTTAAGCAAACAATCGGATAAGTTTTGGTCATGTTGGTACTTGACAATTGCTAATTTATTAAAAGAAAAATAAATGTGTTGCTATAATGCTACCGTTAGTTACGTGCAAAAAAGGAAAAAAATATTATACATGTACTTTTAGGCATCAACATGAAAATTTTTTTATTTAACCAACATTTTGTATGCACCCATAGTTCGTCTACACAAAGTTAATTTTTACGTGCGATACTATATATGGATGTAAATTGTGTGAGGCTTTTGGGTCGGTCCTATCATACCCATTGGGTCGGTAGGGTCCGGCTCTATGGACCCATTTTTTAATTTGAGGTCGACCCGTATGACCCATTGGCCTTGTTTTTATGGGCCGGGCCAACTACCCAATGGATCGACCCGGCCCATTCCCATCCTGATATATTATACAGGCAAGGCAAGCACCCAACCTCACGTTGCCTCACATGTCCAGTTGCTGTTGCTTAGCGCTACGATCTCTCTCTCTTCCCTTGGATATTTAGCAACAGCTGACGGCCCTTGCCTACTCCCATCGAGCCTCGAAAAGAAAGAGACAGAGACCTGGGGAGGCGTCAGCGTCAGCTGCTTAATAAAACAAACTAATCGCCCCGGCCGTGCAGTGCAGGGTTATGCTATCAATGCCTGCAAATGCTGGTGACAGGCAGGCACCCCTCGGGCGCCATGTGATAGACTTCGCTGGACGCATGAGGGCCATTAGTTTATCTGCGAGCGCCATTAGAGTTAGGTTAAGCCAAGCCGGCCAATAGGCACGCGCGGCCGCCACCAAGTCAATGCTGACCGCAGCGTGCAGACTACTAGTAGTAGTATACTGTACAGATTAGAGAGCTGCGTTGTGGCTGCTCAAGTCAACTGGAATCTATCGCTCAACTTGCATGTATCTTTTATCTGATGTTAGGCTGAGGAAAACAAGTGTTTGGTTTTTCAATCCCACTGCGAAGTGTGAGCAAACAAAAATACTCCCGCGTTGAAGACGATGCACAGGAGCCCGCAGGCTGAGCATCAGCTTGCTGAATGAAGAATAAAGATGAATGCAGCAGGCAGCACAAGTAAACCAATGCTCATCCATCTGCCCACTTGAAAATATGGACAGCAGAGATCATCCTTTTTCTATCAAAAGATCTCATCTCATCTGCAACCCCACACCTCCATTCATTAAATTAAATCGACGAAAAGGAATTACTACAAAGCTACCATAGCTTACACAGTACTCTAGTACACATGTAGCTTACGGCACATAGAGTGGATTTACCGAGGTGACAAGGGTTTATTTCAAAAAAGATAAGGATTAAGGGAACTCACCAAAGGGGCAAGGAACTTCAAGCACCAGGTACCAACACATCATCTCACAATAGCCATTAAGAAGTGTACCATAAGCAAGATCATTAGGTTCAAGGCCAGCTGACTCCATCTCCATAGCATCAAATACTCTCAATGCTTCCTCCATCTTGCCAACAAGGCAATATCCATCCATCAATGAAGTGTACATAATAAAATAAGGCTGCTGACCTACACCTATTAGGAAGTCAAACATATCTTGTGCCTCAGTTACCCTTCCTTTGCCCAGGTTGTTTATTATGGGATAGAAGAACACAATGCCAAAACACACATCTTCATTAATCATTTCAGAGATCAACTCCCTAGCTTCCGTAAAATCGAGAACAAAAACCCAGAATCAGGCGCTGGTAAACACATTTGTCCGGTGAAACTCCCTGATCAACCATCTCACTGAATTTTTCCATAGCATAAGAAAGAAAAGACTCACCCGAGGGAAAGACGTCCCCCTGATTTTTATCTTATAAGAAGCATGTGCCAAGACTTGAACCAAAGCTGGCTCAGAGAACCTCCTTTGGCGTGCTCCATAGCATCATCCAGCCTACCCATTTTGCAAAGTGCATCCATTACTGTTACACAGTTTACTACATTCGGGTACACTCCTTGCAGCCACATTTCTTCAAACATAAGCATAGCATCATTCCGCATGCAGTATATGCTTTGATCCGTATGTTCAAAGCATGGTGGTCAGGAACAATACCATCTCGCACCATCGAATTGAAGAGATCCGTCATTTCATCGAAACACCCTTCTGCGGCATACCCATGAAGCATAACAGACTAACAGAGTAGGAGACCACGTCAGGCTTTTGGCCTTTCATAGCCATGAAAAATATTTCTAGCTTCCTTGATCCTTCCATGTTTGCAAAGGGAATTTATGAACGTGTTCCAAGTGAAAGCATTTGGTACAAGATCAAGACTTGTCATTTCTTTGAATATCCTAACAGTCTTCTTCCACTGACCCAAAGCGGAATATCCGGATATGATCAGACTAGCATATGTCACGGTATCCGGCGCAGTACCTTCATCAACCATTCGCTGGAGGACTACCTCTGCCTTGTCCGTTGCTCTGGCCTTGCTTAGTGCGTCAATAATTGAGTTGTAAGTCAGTAAGCCACCCCATCAGGTCGAACTCCCAGCTGGATCATACCACGGAAGAGATTAGATCATATCATGCAAGAGATTTCACGCTTTTGTCTACCACCTTGCCTTCTTTAGAGAAACCATAGATGACTGTATTGTACCAGAAGACATTAGGCGCATAGACCCAGTCCAGGCATCCAGTGGAGGTGGAGCAGCATGTCCAAAGCCAACCGCAACCCTGCAGGAGCAATGCGGTAGAACTGGGACGGCGGTGGCTTGACTGAGCAATTTGTCGAACAGGTAGGTAGCGCGCGTCATCCCGGGTGTGATCGTCCCGGCGCGCACGCGCTCCGTGGCGGCAGCCAAGGCGGCGACGTGGCCGCACGCACACGAGCCAACATCATGGGCATGAATGTTGAACTAGTGATTGGCGCGCGCTCGAGCGCGCACAGATATCAAACTTTTGGAGGTAGAAGTATTAGTTATTTATCTAGCTCTATCTATGTCAATCAATATGCTGGTTGAAACTGCTGGAGTATCGCTTAGCAAACGCCGTGTACACCACATAGTTCACCGCGCTGATCCCGGTCCACAGCCAGAAGTAGTAGTCAAGATGGCCGTCGTTGAGGTCCGCGGGGAGCCAGCCCTGCCCGCCGCCCGCCCTGGTCGCGGCCGCCACGACCGTGACCACCAGCGTGTTCACGTAGTACGCCAGCGACATGGCCAGGAACGAGAACGCCGAGCACAGGCTGCGCATCGACGCCGGCGCCTCCGCGTAGAAGAACTCCAGCTGCGCGATGCCACAGAACACGTCGGAGCAGGCCAGGATCACGAACTGGGGCAGCTGCCACCCGATGCTCAGGTTGCCACCGGCCCTGACGCTGCGCAGCCGCCACGCCTCCACCAGCGCGGCGGACGCCAGCGCCGGGACCGCCAGTAGACGCCCCACGCCCATCCGCTGCAGCAGCGTCAGTCCGGCGGGGTTGCCGGTGTACTTCCTGGCGATCGGGATGACGACGCTGTCCTGGAACGCCACCCAGATCATCATGAAGATGACCTCGGCGGAGTTCAGGGAGGCGGCAGGCACCGAGAAGGACCCGATCTTGGTGTTCATCGCGTTCCCCTGCTGGACGAATGTGGTGGCTGTCTGGCACAATGCGGCGGAGTAGAAGACGCAGGTGAACCATATTGGAAGCATCCGGATAAGAATCTTCACTTCCTCCACCTGAGTTACTGTGCATAGTAGCCATGGACGATGACTGTCCTTTATCTCTTGGTCCTCTAAGACGACAGTAGCCTTATCCAAGCACCTGAATGAATGGGTTCAGAACTTCAGGTACACATAATTCTAAACAATATATTACAAAATAGGACTTCAATTTATTTGTTCGATAATACGCAGAAGAGCTGCATATTTCTGTATTAAGAAGAAATAATTTAAAGAGCTTATGACGGGGGTTATGTCTTGTGTTGCACTTGCAGTTTCAGGTTTTACACAAAGGACTAATGCAGTGGTCATGAATAAACATTGTCTAACATAAGTTGACAAAAAAATGCCATCACAGTTAGGAGATAAAATTTGATTCAATCTGACAGGCAAACAGGGGCTGCATGGTACTTCAACTGAGTTGTGTGGGTATTTTCTCATCCTATAACCCAAGTTCTAGGATTTTTGTCTTTCTTAAGAATAATAATTTCATAAGCTACTCCCTCCATTGAAAAATGTAAATGTTTGTCCTAAGTGAAATTTCTACAAGTTGACCAAGTTGGAGAAGCTTGACGAAACTAAAACATCTTAAGTTTTGTAAACGAGGGACTATCTTTTACTCATGTGATTTAGAAGCTATTTTCAGTATGCGAAGTACAAAGTTTAGGGTCTAGGTCATGTCAAGAATAGTTCTTTTTGAATCTCAAATCACATAATTCAAAGGTAAACTTAAGAGTTGATTTTTAGAAACTTCTTTTTTCTAGCCAAGGAGTCTCTCTTCTTTCATCATACTAAGTTTCGATATTGCATAATTGCAGAGTCTCGCGAAGATAGATTATACACTTGCTATCTTTGTGGTTGCAGGTCATGACTCATGGAGCAACCAAACTAAATGTAGTAAAAATTGTGCTGCTATGTTATGTTAGCTCTGAATTCCATTTCTGTATTGAGACAAAGTGATAAATGTACCTGAATTCATCAGTGTGTTCTATTTTGTTTGGTACTGTGTTGCTTGATTCAGCATCATCCCCTTCAAACAATAGTGTGCTATCAGCAGGAACTGTCACTCTTCTCTTCTTAAAGGAGGCAACAAATACCATTACAATGCTCTTCAGTGGACTCCCAGTTGGAAGTTGAACCCTGTAGAATGGTGTTCCAAGCAAAAAGGCAACTGTAGCAATAACAAGGCATATCAAGGAGATGCCAAATCCAAGAGACCAAGCAACATTTTGCTGTATCCAGACAACAGCAGTGCCCGAGATGAACACTCCAAGGTTGATAGAAATGAAGAACCAACTGAAGAACAATTGCTTGTTTTTACTCTCTTCGAGGACGGAATCATTGTATTGGTCCGCTCCGAGGGGAAGCAGAGCTGACTTGACGCCCCCTGTACCTATCGAAATGAGGTACAACGAAGCAAATAGCACAAAATACTGAAACCCTGTTGCAGGAGGGCACGAGCTTCCTTCACACGAGGCAGGTCGTAGGTATGGAATGACAGCAGAGGCGGTAATCACGAGCAGCCCCTAATTGAGGACAACCAAGATACATACCAAATGTTACAAGGATAAAAAGTGGCACATACTGCAAAAGGATTAGTAAATCAGGATGTCGCCTGCACTTACAACAACGTAGAATACTATGGAGATGGTTACGGTCTTGTACTTTCCCCAGTATGTATCAGCAAGAAAGGCTCCAAGGACTGGTGTAAGAAACGTGGCCCCATTCCACGCATCAACATTTGCTGCGTTGGAAGCAGTGGTTCCATGTAGGACGGTCCCAAGATAGACGACCAAGTTGAGCGCTATACCGGCGTAAGCGATGCTCTCCAAGAATTCAAAGGCTGGGGTTGCAAGGAAGTGCAGGTGGTTCAGTGTGGTAGAAAAACATGATACTAAACTGAAGACAATGCAAGAACTCGACAGGCATGTGAGAGTATACTTTGCTTAACCTCAACATATGGTTTGTATTGATACGAGGTACATACCCAAAATAATGGCAGGGGCCTTCCAGCTGAAGGGCTTGTTATAGTGCTGATTCGCTGAGGAGACCTGCAGGGAGAAACGAAAGGCATGTCAGATTCAGGTTCCGATCACCATCTTGGGACTGAAACGAGGAAAGGGAAGCATGGATTGGTGAGACAACAGCAAGTGTGGTGTACTCGCGAGTACATAAAACCAAGTGGCACCAAGATGGTCTTTCAAAAAACAAAAAATCACCAAGCGTGATTACGATTCATTTCATCCGGAGACTAGGATGAAGAGGTGAACAAGACATGCATTCCAGTGAAGCAGCAGCAGCGTCTACGTGCAGCAAAAGGAACTACTGAATTAAGTAGTGAGAATAACCGCAGGAAACATGATAGGATAATTATCAGAGGAAAAAAAAAACTAGATAGGATGGATGGGATCGGGGGGAGGTGCCAAGTAAACGGGAGCAAACGAGGAGGGGGGGAATTGGGGGATCCGGCTACCTGCGTCTGGTCAGGAGAGTGATGCTGCAGCAGCGGAGACTGGGCATCTCCTCTCTCCGCGTCCATGGCGGCGGCGGCCGAGCTGCTTGCTCCTCTCCTCCTCGTCCGCAAGAAGGGGAGGTCGCTAGCTACTCCTCCAAGCAAGAGCACAAGAAGGGGAGGAGACCAGAGTACCAGACACACGTCTGAGCCCCCAGCTAATTAATTGGCCTCGCTAGCATCAACATGATCTAAACCACCTCTCTAGTCCACTATGCCCATACCGGCCGATTGATTGCCCGAGGACACGGCAGTGGATCGGAGCTAGAAATACTCGCCATGTGGAAGAAGACACCTCGGCTACCCACCCCATGTGGAAGAAGAGGAGCAGAGGGCAGAGGCACTGGAGACCGAGACTGACAAGCGGGCCATCGCGCCCCCGCCGCCGGCTGGCCTCATTTCTTCGTCTTCGTCTTCGTCTTCGCCCCGTCACCGTCAGTGTCCGTCTGCGCGTCCTGCCGCTTGCTACCCCGTCATTGCTGACGCGACTACTCGTCGCTGTGGCGAGGTGCCATTAGAGGAGGAGGGAGCTCCACGAGCCCCAATTCCACGGACCAGACACCAAACCAATCTCACTAGGGGCTAATACTACATCGAGCAAGCGAACATTCACGTGCATCAGCTGGATCCCGACCCCATCCGTCAATCTCGCATCTTCATTTTCGATCTCGACGGCACCATGCGCGACCGCTGCCCAACTACCTCCCCCCTTTCATCAGTGCCTAAAACTCGAAAAACAAAAACCCTCGTGTCATTCAGGCGATACGATTTCCTGACCAGAAAATATCCTCGCGTGCTCACATGGTGGAACCAGCTCTTCGTCGGTCGTCCCTGTCTTCTTGTCTCCTACTTCAACGGTTTAGCCAACCAAAAGATGTGGCGTGTTTTTTTCCACCCTTTAACCAATAATTAAGCGTATTAAATAAAGTCAGATTACAAAAGCGTGACTATTTTATGAGGCCTTTGACCGCATGATTAAAGGACTACTGTAGCAAATCAGGAACTAATTAGACTCATTAGATTCGTCGCGTAAAGTTACAACCATCTCTAAAAAGGTTCTGCAAATAGACTCTATTTAATACTTCATGTTAAAAACACGGCATATATATTTTTCTTGGAGGAATAATTCAGACAGCGACAGATACTGAGATACATAGCAGGGGAAAACAACTTTATTAAAAAATGGAATAACTCCGCAAATTGAGTCAATATATAGCCACAAGCCCACAACCTGACAAGAAGCGTATCTTCAACTATTTCTTCTTCGTCAACGACGACAGATAAACAATTAGGGGTGTGAATAACGCGCGTATCTTGAGAAATAAGATAAGATGCCTACACGAAAGAAATCGATGAAAAGGCATAGGTTTTGTAATAATTTTATAAAAAAGTTCATTTTACTATCTTGAACTAGTAAGGTGGCCCGCATAAACAACGCGGGTAGCTAGCTTTTTTATACAAACAACTTGGTGGGTTTTTGCATGATAATATATTTATCTAAGTACATTGACATTATTTCTCTACGTGGTCCGAATTTTTTTTCATCATCACGTTACATGGCACGGAACATAAATCCATGATAAAATAAAGCACCTTATATATAATATAGTTTTTAACATTTATTCAAATACTATAATTTTGTATTGTCTTATAATATAAATTTACGTCACGGAGTTTCACATATGGTGATAAATTATTTTTTATGTTTTCTCGAAATTGTAGAATTAAAGGTTGCGCAAATACTCCGTAAGATGTAAAATTTTACCTTTTGATATATTAATTAATTGGACAATTAGAGACCACGAACACGTAGAACTTGTTGAATACATTCCATTTCACCATTCACGTAAGTTGTTTGGAGTTTAAATGATAGAAATACATTTATCCCAAGGATAAAAAATTATCTGCATAATAATCGAGTCCAATTTAGACAATAAGTTCTCGTGTTTTTTTCTATTTATTAATGGTTAATTGGATATATGCAATTGTAACTTGACAGCTTGGAAGATATGCCATTACAATTCGCCTATTTGGAAACATATCATTACAATTCACTAAAAGTTCAAACCATGCAATATTCTGCGTCTTTGATTCCTTTAGACCCACCAGCAAACCACAATATTTCTGTATAGCCCAAAATGCTCCTGCTACACCATCTCTTTCTCTCTCTCTCCTAGACCCTTGGACCCCATATGTCATATTCTTCATCCGTCTTTATGTTCCTCCCAGTAGCACTACATCTTCACGGCTCAGGGAGGATGAGATGAGTGTGGAGCTTGATGACTTGAGCGCTCAGGGGTGGGTGGAAGGTGGAGGGGTAGAGCTCGGTGGCACCGGATGAGCGGCCCGACGCGGAGGTCGATGCAGGGTAGGGTAGGAGTTCCCGGTCGTGCGAGCATCAAGGTCATCTCCCGGTAAATACATCATGTCGTCGCCATCGTCTCTTCCCGTCCACCGCTTCTATAACCGTCTATAGGGTTAATTTAGAGCTTTCGGTGGCCGACGGATTCTCCAGCAAGAGCGAGCTCCACTTGCTGCTTGCGCGGGGAACCGACTATTTATTTATCAAGGAAATTTTTCTCTTTCGTTGTGCTCACAATCTTGTTGAACGTCCTAAATCTAAGCACCTTTCATCAGTTACATACACAAATCAACATGATGTCCTCTCCTCATTGTTGAACGCTACACCACCACAGTTTCTCCGTTTTGTTTTTCCTCACTCCGCTCCTTGCGTCAACTCGTTAACAAAGAACATTAAACGGGTTTGAGTGCAGGTAACCCGTTTGATGATCTTCCACTTATGTTGAAAACGGAACTAAGTGTTGAACGCGACCATGGTGCTTGCCCCCTTCAAACAGGGAGAACTGTTCTCTCCCGATGTGTTCACAACCTCGTTGAACGCCCTAAATCTAAGCACCTCTCATCAGGGAGAACTTGGTTGGGCACATGGGGCTTCGGGCTGTCCGCACTCGTCGTACTCTATTCTCATCCTCTGAAAGGAATATTCCTGCCTAGTCATTTAGATTCTCTTCTCTATATCAATTATTTATGCACCTGTTATCATCTATATCTTATAGTCTATACCAACAACCAATATATGAGCCCACCCATATCTTTTTCTCCTTTTCTTTCACGGACCCACCACTCCCCCCACTCTCTCTCTCCCTCTAATTCCCTTTTCTCTAGTAGCCGCGGCGGCAGCGGCGAGAGGTGCCGGTATCCCCAACCGGCAGCCTTCAGTCCCGTCGGTCTCCAGCGGCACGCGGAGCGGCCGGACCCCGAACTTCGAAGACGCGTAGGCGGCTGTCGCGACATCGACTACGGCAGATGGCCTCCCGGCAGCGGACGGTCGCAAGACAACGGCAAGGGACTCCCGCGGTGGCCACAAACGACCACATGACAACGGTTGAGGCTTCCCGTGGATGGCCACGCGACGACGGTGGAGGGCTCCCACGGCTGGCCACACGGCAACAGTGGAGGCCTCCTACGGCGGCCATGAACGGCTACGCGGCGGCAGTGGCGGACCACGAACTCTGAAGACACGCAGGCGGCTTCCGCGGTGGCCGCAGATAGCTCCCACGATGACAATGGTGAAGGACTCGCGCGGCGGCCATGGACGGCCATTCAACGTCGGTGGAGGGCTCCCGCGGATGACCACGCGGCAACAGTGGAGACCTCTTACGGCGGCCATGAACGGCTGCGCGGCGGCGGCGGCAGACCCTGAACTCCGATGACGTGCAAGCGGCTGCCGCGGCGGTGACGGCGGTCGTTGGTCATATGACGACGGCGAAGGACTCCTGCGGCAACCACGGACAGCCACACCGCGGCGGTGGAGGGCTCCCCCGGACTGCTACGCGGCGACAGTGGAGGCCTCCTGTGTCGGCCATGGACGGCTGTGCGGTGGTGGCAGCGAACCTCGAAGTCCAAAGACGCGTAGGCGGCTACTCGGCGGCCACGGATGGCTCCCATGGTGGCGGACGGCCTCCCGGCAGTAGGGATGAAAACGGTTACGGAAATTCCCGATCGACCGAGCTTCGTTTCCGAGATTTTTCCGTTCCGACGAAACGGAGACGACAAGTCGGAAAACGATACGGAAACGATACTGGATTTATACCGCCGAATAGCTCTATCGACCGAATTAATCGGAAATTTTCCGATGGAATTCCGAATTCGGCCCAGTTAAATTATTGAAGCCCAAAATGCACAGCTACTCCTTCAACTTCGCCTAAAATTTTCTTTGTCGCAAATGAAAATGAATCCCCACCCTATATAGCTCCATTGTTTTTATCTTTTGATGTACATAAATAAATGATATATAAATATGTAGTAATGTTGGTTGTTGAAATTGGTCTATAAAGTTTTCGATTTGAGGTTTTCGACGTTTTCGTTTCCGATGTACCGATTGTTCCGTTATCGTTATCGTTTCCGAACTTATCGTTTCCGTTTTCGTTTTCGAGTAAAAAAAATATGGTTAGGAAATGATAATGAAAATTTTCGACGTTTCCGACCGATTTCATCCCTACCCGGCAGCGGACGGTCGCACGGCGACGGCGAAGGACTCCCGCTGCGGCCACGGACGGCCACGCGACGACAGTTGAGGGCTCCGCAGATGGCCACGCGACGACAGTGGAGGCCTCCTACGACGGCCATGGACGGTTGTGCGCCGGCGGCGGTGGATGTCTCGCGCGGCGGCCGCGGATGGCTATGCGGCGATCACGGAGGGGTGGCGACGGACGAAATAATATAGACAATTAGATCTTCATTAAATCCGACGACATATATTCTTTTCTTTTTTAATCAATAAAATAATATAGGCTATTAGCTCTTTTTTAGATTAATGTAGGAATTTCTTCTTCCTCTCGGCGAACGTGGTGCATATATTCTTCTCTTTTTTAGATTAACTGAATAATATATACCGTTGGATCTTCATAAAATCCAATGGCCTACATTCTTTTCTTTTTTAGATCAACAAAATAATATGAGCCGTTAGATCTTCATAAAATGCGACGGCATATATTCTTCTCTTTTTTGAATTAACGTGGAAACTTTTTGGTCCTCTCGGTGAACGTGGTGGCTCCTTTTAACACTCTTGTATTAATATAATAGATAGTTTGCTTTGTCCACTTGGCCCCACAACCCGTTGTGAATATGCCTCCTTTTATACGCTAACACGCCGATAATAAACACTCGTGTGTGTAAGTTGTAGGCATTAAGATTTGAATATTATTACGTACACTAGTACTTACAGACCTCTACGACCGCACTCAGAATGGTTCTTACGAAAACAAACACCTTAAATTAGCTCTAGCAGTTTTTACGGCCAAATCTTACTTTAGACAACATTTGTTTACTTGTTTTTAAGTAAATTTATAAAAGATTGGCTTCATAGCACTAGTGTAAGAAGAGCTCAAAAATTTTACGGCCTGTGCCATTTAACCCTTGGTTTCATGTACTATTTCTTAAAAAAAGTTATATATATCTATATCTAATACTAAAGTAATGATTGTTTGGCCTTTTTCATTTACAATGCCGATAAATGGGCCTCACATGCATGTTTTCATAACCAAGTCCATTACAGAGACCAAGTACAAATACAATACATTGAAATTAAATTAAAGCATGAGAGAAAAAAAAGAAAGAAATCTACATGGATCAAGACTGGTTAAATCTCTCAATATATATCTATGTGGTCTACTCTTGTAGCCACGCACGGCCACATTTGCTAGTTTTGTAATTTGCCTCAAATATAAATGGTGGTTTACTTAAAAAAGTTCTATATATTTTTAATTTGCCTCAAATATAAATGGTGGGTTCTTATTGATATAGGTTTATTGACATGAGGCAACTACTATTTTGCATACATGTTGTTTGAATTTATGAATATTCCATTGAAAAAAGAAAATGTTTTGTCCAAGTAAAGCATAATTTTTGAATCAAATTTATGAATGCTACACTCAAGAAAATAACGTCCCTCTTGAGAAGAATGATATACCAATTGGGTTTGTGAACTTTTGCTAAAGAAATGTTCTAACGTCATGAGGAAAATATTCTAGCGGAACAAAAATGTTCTAACTTCATGAGGAAAATATTCTAGTGGAATAAAAATTTTCTGAAAATTGATCTGACATTTCAATGTAGATGTAATGGTAAAATATTCTACCTTCATGAGGAAAAAATGTTCTGCAAAAGATATACCAATTGAGTTTGTGAACTTTTGCTAAAAAATATTCTAACTTCATGAGGAAACTATTCTAGCAGAAAAAAAATGTTCTAACTTCATGAGGAAAATATTCTAGAGGAATAAAAATGTTCTGCCAATCGATCTGACATTTCAATGCAGATGTAATGGTAAAAAAGCTGACTAGTGGATAAGAAAAATATCACTTGTAAAACATGGAGTTAAGCGACACATGCCATGAAATATGCGATTGTATTACACTAGAGTCCATAAAAACCGAGGTTTAACATGTAAAGATGATTATACGGTATACTAGATATAAATTTATCTTTGTTCAAAACAACTGTGGATGTAGCAAATTTATTTTTTACACAAGGAATTTGAATACTTTTTAGGGAAATCAAAATTTGACTAGCCTATTTCGGCATTTGGTGGCCTGCATAGCATTTGCCAGGGTTGTTGAGAGAGATGAGACACGGAGGCCCAAACTTCGGCCCAAAGTTTGATGGGCTCCAAACGAAAGCAATGATGATGGATCAAACATAGCATAACGAAAATGGACGAACCCTAGGCCCGCCAAACTCGCACACTGAAACAGAGAGAGGCGCAGATCGATGCGGCGGTGGTGGTGCGCCGCCGGCGGCCTCGGCCGCCGCGTCCTCTCGTCGTCGTCCTCCGCCGTCGCCTCCCATGCCCGCCCGCTGCCGCGACCCCTGCCTCCCAAATCGCCCTCTTTCCCCGTCCCTTTCCCCTTGTCCTGCCGCAGGCACCACTCCCTCCACGCGCCTCTTCCCCAGGGGTTCTTCCACCCGGCCATCGCTTCCTCCTTCCGTCCTCCGGTGAGCCCCCGCCTCCTCTCTTCTCGTCTCGTTCACTTTGAATGCCTACTGCTTTGATGCTGATTTCCCCTCTGTGGATGGTGTCGCGCAGTCGTCGGCGCATCAGCAGCAGGTGCGGCACTACGCCAAGAAGGAAACGAGGTCGCGCGCGCCGCTCACGCCCACCAAGTCCAAAGTCAAGAAATACAAGATGAAGGCCCCCTCGTAACCGCCCATTCGTTTTCCCTGTGCCCCTTCTCACCTTCTAGGCGGGCACCTCAAGCAGCTGATTTTTGCTGTTGTTGCTAGGTCCATGAAGTTTAGATTCAGAACCATGAACGATGGGCAGATCCGTAGGTGGAGGGCGGGCAAGCGACACAATGCGCACCTCAAGGTACATTCGGACTAAATTAGTGACCATGCTTTTCTTTGTCAATTGCAGCAACACTTCTAGCATGCTGTATTAACTTATATGGATTGCGATGTGCTGGGAACCAAACCAAACTGAACTCTGTGATCGGCAATCCTTAGACCCCATGAAACTAAGTGTCTTGTCTTTACAGTTTAGTGAAGTAGAAGTGTGGATCCTTTTAGTGAGCGATATAGATTTTCAAATCCAGCACATATAGTGCATTGTTAAACAATATATGCCCTGCTCTCGGATAGGTATTCCATACAGAATAATTCCAAAAATAGCTGTATGCCTGTGTATGATGGAGTTGTCGAATATATATATTTGCCCTAGCACTACCTCCATTTGTGAATGCCTGTAAAAGATCAGAGGGAGTACATAATGTAGTATCGTTGATTCTAGCGCAAATCAAGTTAAGCATTTTAGGAAATGGCTTTGGCAATTTAGAAAGAGCAACATGCGAAAATGTTGACGAAGTACACTAAATCTACTTATGCTCTCTGTCCCTCCCTCCTACACTAAATCTTGTGATTCTTCTTTCTAGCTGTGAAAATGATTGGACAGGCACTTATGTTTTACAGACAATTGGCGTTGCTTATAATCTCTTTTACCTGTGATGCATTTATACATTATAAACATTGCTTGCATGTGTTCTTATGAATTATGGAATTGCAGTCCAAGGAAGCAAAACGAAGACTTAGGAAGCCTGCATTGGTGCATTTAGCTTATGCAAAAGTTATAAAGAAGCTCAACTTCTGTGGGTAGGAAATGAAGGCATATATGGCGGAGTTTGGCATGGGAAACAAGTTAACCGATACTGACTGCCAACCACTGCATCCACATGCAGATTGTAAACGCTGGAGTCTCATTGGACTAGTTTGAATTCCCACCTTTTGTCATTTGATGCTTTGTCTTCAGATGTTATGCTCTCATCTGTTCAGACAGTACTGATGCGAAGCTGTTTGTTTTCTGCTAAATGATATAAAGATGCGCTACATTCTGTTATGCACACAATCTCAAGAGAAATTTATCAGTCATGTTGAAACTTGCTTTGGAAAATAAAGAGCTCTGCTGCAACATCCAGTGGCTATAATTTTTGGCTGGAGTTTTGATGTGAAAATTCAGTGTACAGATGTTAGTTATCTGCAACGGATGTTATCATTGTGTCGCAGATTTGTATTAGTTTTGCTGTGTGTTACTGCAATCCTTTTGGTCTCGACTCTCTGAGGCTTCTGGGAAGGTATAATGTTGGTTCTGGGAAGAAATTGGTGTGGAAGGTTATTAAGAGAGATGGACTCGAAAGAAAGCTTTTTTTTGCATGTCCAGTCTCATCGGCAACTATGAGCAACAGCGATTGCATATTTGCAATGTGGTAAGAAGATTCTTGTTGTCGTGTGAGCTTTTTATCTCGGCATTCTGTCCTCAGGTTCTCCTTTCATCCTGCTCCACTTTTCTTTTCCTTTTTACTTTATTTTTTTTGGGTTGAACAGTGTCTTTGGACTTATCTTTGGCATTCAATCATTAGCAAGGTAGACTATGGAACTGGAAGTGACAGATCGAGATTCAGAAGCGAATATCATTAGATCTCTGTTTTTATCACGTAGATAAGTTTACGAATTTGCAAATGTGATACCACCATATGCTGACAATGCAAATTTGAAATTGTTTCATCAGCTCCAGTAACTTTGACGTCGAAAGACTTTTTCTTTGGTAACTATGTTAATAGCTCATTAGTCTTTTCCGGTTGGAAATGAAAACTACACAGCCAACAGAGATTATGTGATTGAAAACAGACTAGTAAAACTGTAAAAATTATCGCTAGGATCTGTAGGCGCGCGCGCTTAATTTGCATTTGAAATTGGGCGGCCTGGCTAGCTAGCTAGAGTACTGATGCTGGATAATCTAACTGTAGCCGCCTTTATTTGCAGCCGCCTCTCCAACTCCAAATGAAGCGCCCACCCAGTCCAAGAAGCTGAAGCTGAACGGATCCCCCCGATCCAGCTGCTGCTGCTGCTTGTCTTCTTCCTCCTCCGGCAGCTTCTCCCAGTGATCAGCAGTGGCATGCTGTTGCTGCTTTTTCGAGTGGAAGGTGGTGGCGCACAGGGCGTCGAGGGCGCCGTCCACATCCGCAATCATGCCGCCCAGCAGGTCATGATCAGCAGCAGCAGCAGCGTCATCCTGGGCGGGCTTGATCAGGCTATTATCCATGTCGAGCGCCTCCTGCTTGAGCAACAGCTGGTGATGATGGATAGCGTTATTGTCGGCGACGGCGACGTCGTCGGCGCGACGGTGATGGGGCGGTGCCGGGTCAGAGACGGCGGCAGCAAGCGCGGAGGCGTGACGCTGCTGCTGATGGTGCTGATGGTGATGGCTCAACTTGGCCGCCGCCGACGAGAAGGAGGAGGAGCCGGCGGCGGCGGCCGGTGGCCGGGTTGAGCCGGCGAGGGCGTTGCGGTGCGTGGGCCACGGGTGGTTGTGGTCGGAGGTGTAGGTGATGACGAGCATGGAGGGGTCGGTGCGGCTGCGCTCCACCTGCTTCCGGGCGGAGCAGCCCTTGGAGCTGCTGCACCGGTAGTAGCCCCTCGGGCTGGCTCTTCCTGCATGCATAACATTATTCTTTATATATCATGCCGTGCATATATATATATGCTCGATCATGGAATGAATAGACAAAGTTGTGGTGATTCGGACCTTCGCTTGATGGACGGGGCATGAGGAGGGTGATGAGGGGCCATCGCCGCCATGTCCAGCTGCCCGAGCTCGTCCAGCACTACCGGAGCGTTGGCCGCGTCGTCTTCCCTCTCGACGGCGAAGCTGGAACCACCGGAAGCGCACAGCTGTGGCCGCCGCCCGGAGATGAGCTGGGGAATCATCAGTAGCTCCTCTGGCGCTGCTTCTTGATGGCGCTGCGGATACAAGGCGTGGCCACTGCCGCTGTTGTTGCTGCCAACCATGAATCCCATGCCGCCATTGCCGTGCGCATGCAGCGGCAGCAGCGGCTCCTCCTCTTCCTCCGGCAGATGACGGGAGCCACCCAACGATCCATGGCTGCACACTGTTGCGGTGGCCGGCGGCAGCCGGTGGTGAGGCGGCGGCGGCGGTTGCTGCTGCAGGCTTGCCCGGACGACGTCCGAGAGGTCGCCTTGATCCGCCGGCGACAGCCAGAAGAAGTCACACATGATACCTACTGCTACAATAGTATTGTGAATCAATTGATCAATATATCCTAATTCAGAGACATGGAGTAGATGGATTTGTCACTAGTTAGGCTACAAATGTTGGCAAGCAGGGATGATCGATCAGCATGCATGGAGATGCAGAATTAAGCAACAATAACTGTCGTGGTCAGGGCTGACCGGGCCAAGGCAGCACACATCGCAGATATATAATGGAAGCCACCGGCGTTATCGAACGCTGTGGCAAGATAGAGCTGCTAGCCGGTGATGAAATGATGTGCTACTGCCTATAGAGCTACATGCAATGTGTGCACGGCTGCAGGGTCCAAATCAACGGCACTATGCTGCCACTGACACGCTCAGTAACATCATCGAGTAGCATGCACGCCAATGGCAACATGACATACACATACATGCATACAGTACGTGATGAGAGAGTAGCAGCTGCTACGTGCTAGTGACCTACGCCTACTCCTATATATCTAAGCTATGCTATCCGGTGTCTTTTCGTCTATCTTTTCTATGCTCTTCGTTTCCGGCCAGCCCTGTAGCTTATTGCTTGCTTGTTTTTCTTTTTTCTTTTTGGAATATGGCTTGCTTGCTTGCTTGTTGGCCTGGGCTCCATCCATCCCAGCTCGATCAGACGCGATCGTCGGTAGCCACCTTCCTTTGTGTCCGTCCACATCGATTGATCAATCGATGGAGAATTGTCATTGCATTGCATCAGGTTTCAATGTAGCATGCACATACATGTCTGTCTCGGCCCACACCATCTTTCATGATGTGCTATCTTCGATCCGTCTATTTGCATATGCACCCCAAAAAGCTATACCACTTTGCCTTTTACAAACTGTGTTCTTTATTTTTCTTTTGTGATGATACAAACTGTTCTTTCTCTCTCTCACTCTCTTCCTTTTGAAATGAGAACAGATATACATAGGAGTATATGCACCATGAAAGTCGTTTCCTTTTTGAAAATTGGAGCTAAAAAAATAAGATTGTGTTCGGTCAACTTTTTCCAAAATTTTTCAAGTCCATGTGGTTGTCGATCCACGATCTATATAGGTAGGGATGCAAGTTCAACTTGCTTTGAGTCGACCTAAATTACTTTGCTTAAATAAACTTCAAATGGCATTTTGTGATTTATGAACATCGATTAAGACAAACAACGGACAGCAAAGCCCATTATATTGTTCATAACCAAAAATATATAGAACTAACCGCAAGAGAACATGATGTGTTGAGAATGCCACCTATCTAGCTAAGTCTTGTTTCATATAACCAACAAGATTATAAAACAAAGGAGCAATAATTTACTTTAGTTAGGAGTTGTCTATATGGCCAGGCACCATTGTAATTGCTAATCAATACACGTACAAGAGTCTGACTAACCAAGTTAGACTGTCAATCTTTGTTTCTAGTGATGAACAAAGCTAACAGCAAATAAATGAACATGAATAATAGCTGAAGCAAAACAACAAGGCAATAATTATAGAAATGAAGGTCAATTAATTAAGGTACCGGTGCGCTATAGCCGGAGCGAAAGAACGCGCTGTTAGTAAAACACATATATATGTGTATCTATCTATACTATAAAGATCCTAGACAATTGAAAACATTTTTCACCTAAAAAATTCCATACCCTCCTCTCACACCGGACCCACCTGGCGGAATTTTTTCTATCTACCAGGCGATAGATAGACGGATGAAAATTACATGTTCCGCTGTGAATCCGCCAATTCGCTAATGTTTTTGTCACCTAAGACTCTACCCATACCCACGCGGACCCACCTGCTCATGATATATCCACATTTGTAACCACGTCTATACACAATTATCCCGTATTGCTAATAAACAATAGATTGGAGAGTCTTTTCCATATAAATAAAGACCAACTATCTCAAAGATGATGTGCATCTACATTTGAGAATATCTAAAGCTCTCTATACATAAGAGAGCGAATATAAAGTATTTTTAAATTTAAAAACGTTTCGCACGACTGGTCTGTTTACTATGGTCCACTCAAGTGATATTATTTTAGTACATATGTGTCATCCATAAACGTGCGTGCCGCACGTGTGTTCATGCTAGTTTGTTAATAAAGAACACAACAATTTGCAACTATAGACACACATTGCACCACCAAAAGGTAAAAACTGAGTGATGAACACAAGAAGTTTGGGTTTTTATCCAAAACATATTGTAACCTATATATTTTGTTGCATTAGGCAAGTGCAAATTGCCACAATTTAATAGCATCGCAATATGTCAATTATGTTCCAAAATATTTGAAGTGTTACCATTTTTTTAGTTTTGTTTACAAGTGTTTGCTCGTATTGCAACCAAACTTACAAATGGATAATTATATTTATTTTTGTATTGCAACTCTTTAATTTTTTTGTTCTAGTTTTTGTTTTCATGGCAATATATCATTTTTATTGCTGTTTGTTCAAGTAAATCTTGAGAAGTAATATCTGTGTAAGTGTGTTGCCACCACTAGTGAATAACTGTTGTGATAATATGCAAAAACTATTACAAGATTTTAACTGTTGTGACTATTGAAACCTAACAAATTTAATTTACATGATTTTATTGGTGCGTAAAAGATATCACTAAAATAATAATGATTCTATTGCCCCGGTAAAATATCATGGTGATAAATATTTTTTTGCCACGATAACAGTTTTTGCAAGTGTATCCTATCGTGAATTCATGATGCTAACTTGCACCACAGACAACTAATCACCAATTCACCACAGCTGACAACGACTTGAAAATTATTGCATCTTCATATGTTACCAAGATTTTGACCCCTTATTTTTATTTATGACAAAGGGAAAGGCCCAGTTCCTTGTGTTTGTAGTGATGTGCCACGTTAACCTTCCCTCCCCACACACATCGCCGTCATGCTAAGCAGCACGCCAACTATATCACGAACTGAGGAAAGAGTAACTAATAAGTCGGGCACTGTACGATATTGCAAAACACAACAGTGACACGACGGTTTGCGTGGTTTTGACTGAAGGACGTTGTGAGATCGATCCGAATAGACTGGTAGCAGGTAGGATGTAAAGCTTAGGTGCGCACGGTCGTATATGATGGTGATAATGGCGAGGCGACATGTAATGTGATGGATGTAATGTAATGCGCGAAATGAATGAATCGAGGATCAGCAACAGGTGGCTAGGCCGGATCGATGGACGGAAGAGATCAAGTGGAGATGGATTTGATTAGACTGATCGTGTGAAAGAAAGTATTATTGCATTGGGTGATATCTGATATGCCCCAGCTACAGGCCGGTAGCCGCATTTCCCTGCTTTGCACCCCACAAGTCCACATAGGAGGATCGGAGTGCATGCATGAGTATAATTAGTCGCACTTTGAAATGTTTTTTTTATTATCGCACCGGCCAGCCGCAGCCGGATTCCCATCTGATCAATCGATTCATCCATCCATCGGCGGCCGATCGAGTGCGCGCGCTAATCAATATAATTTCAGAATCTGATGATGCAGCTCTGCTGCTAGTATAGGAATTGAAGTACTAGCTCCTAAAGCATAGATAGATCGATAGACAGCCAGCAAGTGATTGCTGCATGTCTACATCCCGTTTCATGCTTCGATGAGTAGTATCATCGTCTTTTTTTTCCTTTCCCTTTTTCTTTCCCTTTCCTCATTGGATGGATCATGGACGGATGGAAGGTGGACCAGATCGGCAGATTCGGAACAAGTGGGCTCCTCGCGCCACTACCTTGCCAACAACTTTCAGCTTCCCCTGATGGAGGGCCTCGGCTGTATCAACGAACTCATCATCATCAGTTTCAGGAGGAGGACAATCACTCCAATCAGCACGAGGAAGACGACGATGTAGAAGAACAACTCAATCAGGACAACAGCGACGAACGTCGGCATGCATCTATCGATTCGGGAGGAAAGGATGGATGAAGCCCGGCCCAGCCCATCACTACTTCTGGCTCCTTTCCTTCCTTGCTCGTTCGATTCTACGGCAGGCTTGATGAGCCGGCCCACATGAAGAAGAAGTAAAGGGCGTGCGTGAGAGCCCATACCTTCTTGGGCCCTGCGTAAGGCCTTACTAAGAAGGCAGCCCGCGACGACGGCGAGCCGAGCCCGAACCGGACAGGCAGAATAGCGAAGCGACCAGACAGGCCAGTTTCAACCACACTCCTCTTGGCTCCGGTCCGGCGGGTGAGCGAGTCGTCTTGTCGCCGGCATCCATGGCGGCGGTGGTGCGCGGCGTGATGAGGGGCATCAAGGAGAAGGGCCTCACCAACTTCCTCCGCGAAGTCCGCGAGGAAGGATACATGTAACCCCCTCCATTTCCTTCAATCTCCCTCCATGCACAGATCAGATGCCCCCGATTGCGATTTCGATTCGATCCAGATCCCCTTGCTTTGTCCATTCGTTCACCGCTAGTATTCTCTGTTCGTTGCGGATCTAACGGACTAGTTTGACATAGGCCTGCTTTGCTTCCTACGTTTATTAACTGTTTT
>OAMR01000042.1:2072148-2084637 GCA_900205405.1 Echinochloa crus-galli
GAGCCGAGCCCGAACCGGACAGGCAGAATAGCGAAGCGACCAGACCAAGTTTCCACCACACCCCCTCTTCGCTCCGGTCCGGCGGGTGAGTGAGTCGCCTTGTCGCCGGCATCCATGGCGGCGGTGGTGCGCGGCGTGATGAGGGGCATCAAGGAGAAGGGCCTCACCAACTTCCTCCGCGAAGTCCGCGAGGAAGGATACATGTAACCCCCTCCATTTCCTTCAATCTCCCTCCATGCACAGATCAGATGCCCCCGATTGCGATTTCGATTCGATCCAGATCCCCTTGCTTTGTCCATTCGTTCACCGCTAGTATTCTCTGTTCGTTGCGGATCTAACGGACTAGTTTGACATAGGCCTGCTTTGCTTCCTACGTTTATTAACTGTTTTCGATTCGGTTTCCTGCGTTGTGCGCTGGCACGGGGGAAAATCAAAACTAGGGTTCCTTGCTGAAATCGTACAATCATCACTACTTACCTTTCAATCGCAGTTTCGTCCATTGTTATAGTATGCCAATAATATTCTCTAGCTCTGCTTTACTCCATACATCAACACCATATCTCATACTTTATATGCTGTACCGATCGATATACGAGCGTGGATTCAGTCCCGGCATAGATTGAATGAAACATATACATTTTACCGATCGATATACGAGCGTGGATTCAGTCCCGGCATAGATTGAATGAAACATATACATTTCCTGAATGTTGCTATTTGTTAGATTGATTGATTCCACACCCACATGTAGTTATCTTTCTTTACAGCATAGAGTACACAACTCACATGCTTATCAAACTTTTATCAAGTTTAGTGAAGACCATATGTCCATATGGAATAGGCATCTAGCATTGTGTAGCAAAGTGTGTTGAGACTGTTGACATCAATACCCTGTGTCGTATCTGAACTTCTGTAATTCCTGTGTCAGTGGTAACGGAAATGGGGATGAGCCTCATGTCGAGAAAAAAACCCTGTGTCTTATGTTTTCCTGTGTTCTACAGCTTACATACATACGCAGTCAGATCAAACTACTTGGGAAGACATCCCATATTAAGTTGCATCAGTTGTGAAAGTAGCCTGATCTGCTACTGTGCCAGTGGTAACTGTTACCAATCTTGATTGAATATAGTTCGGTCAATAATTATGATTACTGTTGCCACTTTCACCTGGAGTCCTTTATTTAAAGGGCGCAACGCTGCGACCAATTCCATTTTCTAAATGCAAACGCTAGGTCTTCTATTTGTGATTCTTATCTTTTCTGCAAAGGATGTGATACTATGTAAATTGTTTGTCACATGTTTACATTTCCCGTAAACTTTTTGTTTCAACATTTTGTGTTTTGCTTGATATGAGTCCTCAGTTTTGGAGATGCAGCTAAATTCTATATTTGTTGTATTTTTAGTTTTTGCCATAATCTAACTTGTTGCAATTTACAGCAATTGCCTTCTGGACGGAAACCTTTTGTAAGTGGACACCTGCCTCTCCCTTACTACATTTTTAAGGAATGGATGTATCTATGTGTGTTAGCACAGCTAATCCCCCTTTTTTTTCAGGCAAACAAAAATTCATAATATTGGCGCAACACTTGTAGGGGTTGACAAGTTTGGAAACAAGTACTATGAGAAACTGCATGACACCCAATATGGTGAGTAATACTCTATTGTGCTAGTTGATCTGCTACAGTTGTTTTTATTGTGGAATTCTTCTGTGTGCTTGCATTGGAATTTAGATCATGAAGGTGATAGACTTTCTTTGTTAGAAACAACAAAGCCAAACTCTATAATTCTGTTTTCTTTGTTAGATACCTCACATCCTGTTTCTTTCCTCCGGCCTATGAGATAATTAACTTTGCTCAAGATCAAGCTTGGCTGATGTGCATGTTTTTGGGACCAAAATTTCTCTTGTGCTGCTAGCCATTCCCCCTGAGTATACATTGGAATGGTAATCATCGGTAAATTTTGCAGGAAGGCATAGGTGGGTAGAATATGCAGAGAAAGATCGCTACAATGCATCCCAAGTGCCTGCTGAGTGGCATGGATGGCTGCATCACATCACAGATAACACTGGAGATCAGGCAAGTCTCTCTCTGCTTCTGCTTGTTAGCTGTGTTAATTCCTAATTGCTGTTCAAGCTTAGTCTTCTGTCATGCTCACAGTAATGTTTTCTCCCTTGTTTCTTTACCTTGATTATCTGTGGCGATTAAGCACCTGTATTGATGGTTTGTGATTCGCCTTGCTCTGAAACATCTCATTTACTGCTTGGTCTGATAAACATTTGTTAGTTTGTTATTGCCCATGCATATTTTTGCTGGTGTGGATATGGGTGTCCTTCGTTTGCTTTGGAACTATGAGATTGAAGGCTGTGATAGTCTTTGGTCAGCAAACCGGTTGACTGATATGGATATCTGTTATTTGTTTTTCTTTGCGTGGCAGCTGCTGGCCCAGAAGACTGCTAGGTACCTTGTGGAGCACAAGCAGAACTACTCCGGTGAGGGTGAGGAGCTGATCTACCACTCCAAGGGGCACGCCCTGAACCCGGGGCAGAGGGACTGGACGAGGTACCAGCCCTGGGAGCCAAAGAAAGATCAAGCCTAGTAAAATGTTGTGTCCAATCGGGGAGGATCACCCTGTTTGTGTTTTCTTGCTTTCTTGCCTTGGGCTAGTGTGTTGCTGAGCTGAATAATCAATCAGCGAGTGCGACTCCGGCGGCCTTGGGTTCTTGGAGCGATCCTGAATAATGTTGTACTGGACAACAATACTGTATAATTCGATCATCTTTGTTTGATTTTGGAAGGCTGTTGCTGTTACTTCTGTGTAAAAGCATACTTGTGGAATCTCCTGCGTCTTGGTGTGATGCTGGTATGGTACAGGATTCGGTTATCTCTGAACTGTACTGTACGCGAGATCAACTTGTTCCTTATTTGTTGGCACGGGGGGTTAAACATTGTACCGAAGGCGTGGATCCGTGCGGCCGGCGATTCCTATGACCGATGCTGCACGAACAGAGAATGTTAATGTTCCACATAATCTGATCCGTGTCTTTTGCTCCACCTGAAATTGGGAATCAGACGGCTCTGTCGTGCCTCACGTGGCGCCTTCGGTGGTTAGTGTGTGCGGATAACTGCAGAGCCCTAGCTGAGGGAGAAATGGCAACACCCCCGATCAGAGACGATTGATTCATTGAACACGTGCTTGGGAGTAGGGACCCCGGAGCAGGGAAGCGGCAAACGTGCCCGGTTTCTTCACCAGTCTCTCCTGGGCGCAAGCGAGCAGGAGGAGCCGCAGCCCGCAGCTACCTACCCGCCCGCCCACGCGACTCACGCTCGCACACGCAGGTCCCCTCCGTCCTGGAGCCCAGACGAGACGTACCAAAGAGCGAGCCCCCCTCCATAAGACGGACCTCAACGTGTACGCGAGCGACCAAGAAGACCCCAAGCTCAGCTCAGCTCTGCTCCTGCTCCTGCTCCAATGGCCTCCCATCCTCCACCTTCCAGCTCAAACAAGGTACGCACGGATGGACGCGCCCTCCGGCCTCCAACCACCCCGATACTTAACTCGTTGAATTACCTACTTTCCTTTCCTGTTCTTTCTTTTTTCTTTTTGGTATCTTCCTGTTGATTCTTGCACTGATCGATGATTTCTTGCCCCCGTCGTCTCCGATTGGGCTTTTGGCGTCAGCAGCAGGGGTGGGGCGAGGGCGAGGAGATCCGCGTCTCCTCCGGCGGCGTCCAGGCTTACACCGACGACGACGACTGCGAGAGCAGCAGGCGCCCCTTGCTGCCCGCCGCCGCCGAGTGCTACTCCGTCTCCGCCGCCGTCCTTCCGTACGCCTCTCCACTCCATTCTTCTCTAGTAACAGCGCGCTACCCCTCATGATTCACGCCCGCGTCCTCCCCTTCGGTTCGGTCAGCCTGTAACCCAACCGTGCCCCAAATCCTGGTCTCGAAATTGGGCTTCTTCTGGAATAGATTACGAATTTTCCTCCAACTTCTTGCTCAAAAGTCTCTTTAGTTTGACTGATATTGCACAAATTTTGAAAGACCGCGCTCTTTTCTTTTTTTTTTAGCATATCACTTACAGAGTTACAGATGCAATGCCTGACAACAGACCTTCAGTCTTACTGCACACATCTACAGTTTACCTTACCAAGGACTTCCACTTTGGTGAATCTGTTGTAGGTTCTTCTTCCCAGCTTTGGGAGGCCTTCTCTATGGCTATGACATTGGGGCAACATCTGGCGCGACCATATCGCTCAAGGTAACTTTGTTGTGTGCTTGCATTGGAATTTAGATCATGAAGGTGATAGACTTTCTTTGTTAGAAACAACAAAGCCAAACTCTATAATTCTGTTTTCTTTGTTAGATACCTCACATCCTGTTTCTTTCCTCCGGCCTATGAGATAATTAACTTTGCTCAAGATCAAGCTTGGCTGATGTGCATGTTTTTGGGACCAAAATTTCTCTTGTGCTGCTAGCCATTCCCCCTGAGTATACATTGGAATGGTAATCATCGGTAAATTTTGCAGGAAGGCATAGGTGGGTAGAATATGCAGAGAAAGATCGCTACAATGCATCCCAAGTGCCTGCTGAGTGGCATGGATGGCTGCATCACATCACAGATAACACTGGAGATCAGGCAAGTCTCTCTCTGCTTCTGCTTGTTAGCTGTGTTAATTCCTAATTGCTGTTCAAGCTTAGTCTTCTGTCATGCTCACAGTAATGTTTTCTCCCTTGTTTCTTACCTTGATTATCTGTGGCGATTAAGCACCTGTATTGATGGTTTGTGATTCGCCTCGCTCTGAAACATCTCATGCTTACTGCTTGGTCTGATAAACAATTGTTGTTGCCCATGTATATTTTTGCTGGTGGGGATGTGGGTGTCCTTCGTTTCCTTTGGACTTTGATATTGAAGGCTGTGATCTTACTGAGTCTTTGGACATGGAAACCGGTTGACTAATATGGATGTCCATTATTTGTTTTTCTCTGTGTGGCAGCTGCTGGCCCAGAAGACCGCTAGGTACCTTGTGGAGCACAAGCAGAACTACTCTGGTGAGGGTGAGGAGCTGATCTACCACTCCAAGGGGCACGCCCTGAACCCAGGGCAGAGGGACTGGACGAGGTACCAGCCCTGGGAGCCAAAGAAAGATCAAGCCTAGTAAAATGTTGTGTCCAATCGGGGAGGATCACCCTGTTTGTGTTTTCTTGCCTTCTTGCCTTGGGCTAGGTGTTGCTGAGCTGAGTAATCAATCAGCTAGTGTGACTCCGGCGGCCTTGGGTTCTCGGAGCGATCCGGAATAATGTTGTACTGGACAACAATACTGTATAATTCGATCATCTTTGTTTGATTTTGAAAGGCTGTTGCTGTTACTTCTGTAAAAGCATACTTGTGGAATTACCTGCGTCTTGGTGTGATGCTGGTTAGCTGGTATGGTACAGGGAATGCGTGTGGTTGGCGATTCTTATGACCGATGCTGCGCGAACAGAGAATGTTCCACAAAATCTTATCTGCCTTTTGCTCCACGTGGAATTGTGAATCAGACGGCTCTGTCGTGCTTCACGTGGCGGCTAGGCTGCTGCCCTTGCCTTCGGTTGTTGCTGTGTGCCATAACTGCAGAGCTGAGGGAGAGATGGCAACACTGATCGGAGACGATTGATTCATTGAACTTGAACACGTGCTTGGGAGTTGGGACCCGGAGCTGGGAAGCGGCAAACGTGCCCGGTTTCTTCACCAGTCTCTCCTGGGCGCAAGCGAGCAGGAGGAGCCGCAGCCCGCAGCTACCTACCCGCCCGCCCACGCGACTCACGCTCGCACACGCAGGTCCCCTCCGTCCTGGAGCCCAGACGAGACGTACCAAAGAGCGAGCCCCCCTCCATAAGACGGACCTCAACGTGTACGCGAGCGACCAAGAAGACCCCAAGCTCAGCTCAGCTCTGCTCCTGCTCCTGCTCCAATGGCCTCCCATCCTCCACCTTCCAGCTCAAACAAGGTACGCACGGATGGACGCGCCCTCCGGCCTCCAACCACCCCGATACTTAACTCGTTGAATTACCTACTTTCCTTTCCTGTTCTTTCTTTTTTCTTTTTGGTATCTTCCTGTTGATTCTTGCACTGATCGATGATTTCTTGCCCCCGTCGTCTCCGATTGGGCTTTTGGCGTCAGCAGCAGGGGTGGGGCGAGGGCGAGGAGATCCGCGTCTCCTCCGGCGGCGTCCAGGCTTACACCGACGACGACGACTGCGAGAGCAGCAGGCGCCCCTTGCTGCCCGCCGCCGCCGAGTGCTACTCCGTCTCCGCCGCCGTCCTTCCGTACGCCTCTCCACTCCATTCTTCTCTAGTAACAGCGCGCTACCCCTCATGATTCACGCCCGCGTCCTCCCCTTCGGTTCGGTCAGCCTGTAACCCAACCGTGCCCCAAATCCTGGTCTCGAAATTGGGCTTCTTCTGGAATAGATTACGAATTTTCCTCCAACTTCTTGCTCAAAAGTCTCTTTAGTTTGACTGATATTGCACAAATTTTGAAAGACCGCGCTCTTTTCTTTTTTTTTTAGCATATCACTTACAGAGTTACAGATGCAATGCCTGACAACAGACCTTCAGTCTTACTGCACACATCTACAGTTTACCTTACCAAGGACTTCCACTTTGGTGAATCTGTTGTAGGTTCTTCTTCCCAGCTTTGGGAGGCCTTCTCTATGGCTATGACATTGGGGCAACATCTGGCGCGACCATATCGCTCAAGGTAACTTTGTGCCTGCCTACTTCTTAGAAAAATGCTGCTCGACAACCGGCACATCACTTGGGTCAACATTGCTAATGTATCTGTCGCTGAATCTATTTTGCAGTCTTCGACATACAGCGGCACAACATGGTACAACTTATCATCTGTGCAAACTGGCCTTGTGGTAATGCTTTACTCTGCAATCATGTAAAAAGTAGGTTTTGGCTTCACTAACTAGCGGCCTGTTGCTAAATGATCAAACCGTCCGTTGTGTGTGATGCAGGTCAGCGGCTCGCTGTATGGTGCTTTGATCGGCTCTGTCTTGGCATACACCATTGCAGACTTTTTAGGTCTTGCCATATGCTATTGCAGAGTCTTGTTTTCTATGCTACTGCTTATCTCTGGGACAGTTTGGTCTGGTCTTCTCATTATTGTTTATTCTGGTTATTCCACAGGACGACGCAAAGAGCTTATCCTCGCTTCTATAACATATTTGGTTGGAGCTCTTCTGACAGCAGCAGCACCCAACTTCCCTATCATGGTTGTTGGCCGCTTTTTATATGGCATAGGAATTGGATTGGTAATGAGGAACCTTTATCTACAGTTGACATTGCAAAACATATAGCCATGCATGTTTTCTAAGAAGCCTTATGTTTTGTTTCTGAAAAAAGAGATATGATGCTTACATAAGCTGTTTTCATCAGGCTATGCATGCTGCTCCGATGTATATTGCAGAGACTGCGCCGAGTCAGATAAGAGGCATGCTCATTTCTTTGAAGGAGTTCTTTATTGTTCTTGGGATGCTTGTAAGTGCATGCTAGTTTTTATTTCTCTATATCATCCCTTCAGCAATCTTTTAGTCTTCTTATCTACTCGTATTTTGCAGCTTGGTTATATAGCAGGCAATCTCTATGTTGAAGTGGTTTCTGGTTGGCGTTATATGTATGCCACTAGTACACCATTATGTCTCATCATGGGAGTCGGAATGTGCTGGCTACCCTCGTCTCCTAGGTGGCTCCTGTTATGTGCCATACAAGGGAATGGGTTACCCTCGTCTCCTAGATGGCTCCTGTTATGTGCCATACAAGGGAATGGGAATCTGCCGGAGACAAGAGAAATTGCAACCCGGTGCTTATGTCGATTGAGGGGTCAATCTTCGCCTGATTTGGTCTCAGAGCAGGTTAACTTGATTCTGGAGGAACTGTCGTATATTGATCAAGATAAGCAAGCTGGCTTCAGTGAGATCTTCCAAGGAAAATGTCTTAAAGCAATGATAATTGGATGTGGTTTGGTGTTCTTTCAGCAGGTGATCTGTTATGCCTTTAATTTGGCATAAATTCCATGGACAGCAGGCGCTCTTTTCTGAAAAATAAAATATTATGGTATTTCATCTGATCCTGCCTTATTTATATGTCAGGTCACTGGTCAACCTAGCGTGCTATATTATGCTGCTACGATCTTTCAGGTATTGATGTACTGTTGCTTTCCTATATGGAACTGTACAATTTCAAGCATGTTCACATATTCTGGAAATCCGTTCATGTCAGTAGGATCTTTTGAACCCCATCATTATTAACTTTCCCTCATGTATTTATCATTGTTTGCAATCAGAGCGCTGGATTCTCTGGGGCATCTGATGCCACTCGTGTGTCAATTCTTCTTGGCTTACTGAAGGTACATGTCAATACATTTGCTACTTCATTCTGATCTAGTGTCGCCACTGAAAAAGCTTTTAGCGGGCTATTTATGATCAGGGGCAACGCAACAGTCATTTTGCCTGTGCACAGGCACCAGGGTCTAAACTAAAATCTAAAGCTATTTAGTGGAGGCTTGCTAGAGAATTATAGGATTTCTATAGCATTAATAAAGAGGTGCACCAGGATGTTTTTGGATCCAGGTTCGCCTCTGTTTGTGATTACATTAGAAAGGAAGCATATCGTTTCGAATCTTATTCCAAACAATTGTGCCACTGTGTGTCTTCTTTTGCAAGGTTCCTCACTTCCGCTAATGAAATTATGGTTTCTATACTGCAGTTGATCATGACCGGAGTAGCGGTCGTTGTGGTTGACAGACTTGGTAGAAGACCGTTACTCATTGGAGGTGTCAGTGGAATTGTAAGTCTTCCTTCGAGCAGATTATCAATACGTTGACAGTCTGTTTTAGATTTTTAGTTTATTAGTGGAACAGAAATATCTTCATGGAGGGTGTTCCTATGGTTACTGAACTTAGCTGTTGATTCTACAATGTGCAGACTGTTTCCTTGTTTTTGCTGTCCTCCTACTATACCTTACTGAAGGATGTCTCCTATGTAGCTGTGATAGCACTTCTACTGTATGTTGGTTGTTACCAGGTACTTTCTCCTTGTACATTGCTCGCATAACCATCTTACCTTATTTGAGAACTACAGTGAGGATTACTGTCGACTTGTGTCAGCTGGAGCAATAGGCTTTGAGAAATAGTAGTTGAATCGCATGCCTAGCACCAAAGTTTTAGTAGTTGACTTTGAATCGTTGAATTTATATGTGGCGATCTGTCTGATGAAGAGAACTCCCTGTGCAGCTGTCGTTTGGTCCTATTGGCTGGCTTATGATCTCGGAGGTTTTCCCATTGAGGCTGCGAGGCCGCGGACTGAGCATTGCCGTCCTTGTGAATTTTGCATCCAATGCGCTGGTCACCTTTGCTTTCTCTCCACTGGAGGTATGATCCTACCCTGCCCTTTTGTTATTTTGCCATGAGTGTTCCTGTGTATTATTTTTGCCATGAGTGTTCCTGTGTATTATCTGCATTCTGCAAGATGTTACTTTGGGGGTGTTTAGTTCCTGGAAAAAGGTAAACAGTGAAGTGAAAAAGTCACATCGGATACTGTAGCACTTTTCGTTTGTTTGTGGTAAACATTGTCCTACCATGACCTAACTAGGCTTAAAAGATTCGTCTCGTCGTGTACATCAAAACCATGTAACCATTATAATTTTCACACTTTGGAAATATGCCATCGGTGTGTCACTGACACATGGGGGCCACCACAGTCACTGATAATGTCATTTTTCAAATTTTTAAAAATTGTAATGGCACGTTTGAATTTTTCCTTTTTTTATTTACCCACGTTTAGTACTCCATGCATGAGGAGAGAGATTTGATATGATAGGTGAATAGTGAAGTTTGGAGAGAGAAATTTTAGAAGTTTGATGATGTGACCGGGAACTAAACAGGGCCTTTATATGAAATCAGCTGTCTGCTGAAGTGCTCATCATAACTGTGTGTTTGCATGGTGGTACAGGATTTGATTGGAACGGGGTTGCTTTTCTGTGGATTCGGGGTGATTGCAGTGGCGTCTCTCATATTCATATTCTGGATCGTCCCGGAGACAAAGGGACTCACCCTGGAGGAGATTGAAGCGAGTCTGTAGTAGATTAATTCAGAAGAATCCTAGCTCCAGTTAACTGAAGGAACTGCTCACTGCTGGTATCGTTTTGCCGTCAGCCTTGTGCTGTAGCTAGCTTATTCAGATTTTCGGCAAGCGGTTATTGTAATAGTTAATTTTCCTTGGTATAATCTGAAAATTTCTGTAAGATTAATTCATGAGGTGTACGATTATAATTCATGAAGTTGCTGTAAGGCCAGTCTCAATGGGGATTTTATGGGCACAGTTTCATAGATAACCATGTCAGCATTTTAAGGGGATGAAACTCTCACTCTCAATGCACAATTTTATGGGCACAGTTTCATAGACATCATTCAATATTTAAATCTTGCATGTGTTGTGATCTATTGTGCCATGAGATCTTTGTAGCCTTTTGTAAATTAAACTAAATAAAACTATATGTTCAGCAAAATTAGGCTATGTCACTATAAAGGTTCCAGGACTACTATACCAAAATAAATTCATATACCGGAAGCGAGCTCCAAAACATAGCTGGTAACCGATTTACAATCTAGAATACTGGAGGTCCAACAAATATATTAACAAAACATAGCTAGTTATTATCATTAAAATTTGTTGGGCTTCAGAGATCTTCAACTGAATCCAAAATTGAGGTGTTCAGCTTTCAGAGTTCATCTAGATACTAATAGCCTGAACAGTAATTTATACATAATATCAGTCCAAGAAATCCCAATTTTCTAGATATGCAACTGATTTGCAACTACATTAAACAATCAAGAAACCTAAGGATTTGCTAGCGAGGATACATTAGACTAAATACATGCTAACAGAAGTAGATTACCAAGGATTTGATGAACTTGCAGAAGAGGATTAACCTCCTTAGACTGAATACATGATAACTGGAGTCCGGCCATGTTGATGGTGGCCAAGTTGGAGGAACAGCACCAGCACCCTGCGGCGCCATGATGGGGCACAGCACCTTGCACCGGCGGCCATGTTGGGGCGCAGGAGCTTGCAGCGGCGAGGGGAAGGCACACCTGATGGGGATTCCAAGTTAACCGCCGGGGATGGATCTCTCGCTGAAGAACCGGACTTCTTCCTTGCGCCGCCGCCCTTCCGCAGGTTGGCCGCCATCGACGCCGCAGGTGAGGCACCCGTGCAGGTGAGGGTCTGGGAGGAGGCGAGGTTGGAAGGAGCGCATGTGAGGGGCTGGGAGGAGGCGCCGGCGTAGGTGAGGAAAAGGGATTGCCGCCGGCTGGAGAAATTTGGGGAAGCCAGACGACGGGGAAAAGGAGAGGAAGAGGAAGGGCAGGGGCGGCGTAGATTTGGCGCGCGAGCTGGGAGCGGAACGCGGAGCGCGGGAGGGCGGGAGGGGACGGGCGCGGGAGGGGAGGGGAGGGAGCATCGGATCCGCCATGAAACGCTCGCGGCTCTCAGTGCGGGTTTCGTCGGCGTTTCTTCGGTTGGAAACAGCGTCCGACTCGTTTCGTGGGGAAGAAATGGTTCCCATTGAAAGGACCTTGATGTCACCTAGAGGGGGGTGAATAGGTGAATCTGTAATTTTACAAACTTTTTCACACAATCAGTACCGAAACCGGTCAGACCGGTTTCCCAAACCGGTCAGACCGGTTTGGGTTGACTCAGCACACTTGAGTCACAAAGACTCCACTCTCAAGGCTATCTCACATGGGTTGATCTATGAGCACTTTTTGGTGTATGCCAAGACAACTAATGTTGCATCCCTCTTGATAGTACGGCATTCCTAAACTCAAGATTAAAACAATAAATAGAATCTACCACTTGAGCTTGTAAATCTTCATTGATGCCATACTTGATCATTATCAACTTTGAGGGCTTCAACACTTCATGTCTTGAGGAGCCGAGTTAATCATAATCTCATGAGCAATATCTAATGAAGCATATGATTCTACAAGTTTTTCATGAGAACACAAAAGTTCTTCATGTTTCACTTGTAGCTTCTCATGCTTACTAGTGAGCAATCCTAGTTGTTGCTTAAGCATTTTATTTTCCTTTTCAATGGAAAGGCACACGATGACATTAACATATTTAGTTTACACCAATCACCAAGAAAGAGTTAACTAAATGTATAATGGACGCAAGGGAGCTTTATATACTTGCATGTACATGCACACTCTAGCATGACAAGGGCCTAGATGCACAAGGTAAAAACTAGTTCATAGAAAACATACCTTGGCCTCTAGTAACATGTGTTGTACAATATTATCAATTTTGCCCATATGAATTCTCTCATGATATAATTAATTTGATCAACATAGAGAGAAAACATTAATGTGCACAACACATGATTTCATAATCAATGACTTTGATAAACGCAACAAAAGCATAGGTCATTAATTACGAATGTACAC
>OAMR01000042.1:2089644-2108692 GCA_900205405.1 Echinochloa crus-galli
GTGCAGGTTGTCGTGTTCGCGCAGAACATCCCCGTGCTCTGCGAGCTCCATTTCAGCATCCCCATGGCTGGCGCCGTGATCTGCGCCCTCAACTCGCGCCGCGACGCCGCCATGGCGTCCGTCCTCCTCTAGCGTGCATTCGGAGGCCAAGTTTGTGTTCGTCGACGCCCACGCCGGCGCCGGAGGCTGTCGCGACGCAGCGCCACATGACGGCCTCGAGCTCCCGCTCGTTCCGATCCCGCTGGGCGGCGATGCGGCGGTGGAGCGGCCCGCTGGGGTCGGGGATGCCGAGGTACGGGTCGTAGACGCCGCGGAGGAGGACGCGACTCGAGCCGCAGCTCGCCACGGCCGTCCTCGGTGGCGCGGCGGTGGCGAGCTCGGAGAGGACGCCGTGGAGGATGGAGATTGTGAAGGGCATTTTGGTCCATACGAAATTGGAGTAGTTGTACAGTGGTCTGCGCGTGGGCCTAAGAGTATCAAAGACGTATAAAGTATCAAAGAGAACCAGAATTGTAATGGCGTTTCTCCAAAATGGAAAAGTTATAATGGCATATATCCAATTAACCCTCGCTTTAGCCCCTCAACCCTCTTCATCACTTCCTCCGCGGTTAACCGTTCTGCCGCCGCCGCCGGAACGCCATGGCGACCTCGCACTTTCGAGCGGCCCTCTCCCGCATCCTTCGCTCCCCATCTCGCCTCCCTACATCCTCGCACGCCCTTCCCCTCGTCTTCCTCCACCGCCACCTGGCCTCTTCCGCCGCCACCGCGTCCTCTTCCGGCACCTTCGCCGCGGAGGACTACCTCGTCTCCCGCTGCGGCCTCACCCGGGCGCAGGCACTCAAGGCCGCCGCGAAGCTCTCCCATCTCCGGTCCAGCGCCAAGCCCGACGCCGTACTCGCCTACCTCGAGAGCACCCTCGGCATCCCCGCCGCCGATGTCACCAGGGCCGTCGTCAACGACCCACGCTTTCTCTGCTCCAACGTGGAGAAGACCCTGGCCCCGCGCGTGGCCGACCTGCACGACCTCGGTCTGTCGCGGGACCAAATCGCGTGCCTCGTTCCCCTCGCCCCCAACTCCCTCCGCAGCAGGCTCGTCCGCAGCAATCTCGAGTTCTGGCATGCCGAGTTCGGATCCTTCGACAGGCTCCTGCAGGTCTTTAGGGCGACCACCGGCCTTCTCGCAGCGGACGGCGAGGCTGCCAGGACCAACGTGGCCTTCCTCCGGCAATTGGGCCTGAACATCTCTGAGATTGCTGGCACCAATCTGTACTCTCCTAGGCTGTTCTCCATGAACCTGGAGCTTCTCAAGGAGACTGTCCAGCGAGTCGAAGAGTTGGGCATCGATCGTGGGACGGGGATGTTCCGCCACGCGCTTGCTTTGTTTGCTATTACTGACAAGGAGGCTGTCGCCAGGAGAATACGGCTGCTACACAATGTTGGGTTCTCAAAGGATGAAGTGCTTGCGATTTTGAGGAAGCAACCTCTCGTCCTGGGCTCATCCGAGCAAATGATTCAGAGAAATGCGGATTTCTTAATGAAGGATGTCGGTCTGGAAGCATCCTATATTGTGCGGAGGCCAGTGTTGCTCAAGTATAGTGTTGAGCGGCGGTTGTTGCCCCGGCATTGCTTGCTCAAAGTTCTCAAGGAGAAGGGACTGGTGAAGGATGAGCTGGGCTACTATGCTACTGCCGCGATGAGTGAGAAGAAGTTTTTGGAAAGGTTTGTGCGTCCTTTCAAAAACCATGTCCCAGGCCTCACGGACGATTACGGCTCCATATGCTTGGGGAAGGTGAAGGATGGAATTGCATAGCCAAAAGACTGAAATGGATGGTCCCTGAAGCTTATAGTGGAAAGGACAAGTAGGTACTTTTACAAACTCGCCACTGGTGCAAATGTTTCATTGTTCATCATTTAGTTCCTGATTGATATGACTCTTACCTATTACTCCCTCCATACCCATAAAGCAAGTCGTTTTGGACAGGATTTCAGTCAAACAAAGGGAATATAAATCATGAATAACATTTAGGTTGTTGAGTTTGAAAATGTGAATTATATAAATAGATTCATCTTGAAAATTACTTTCATAAAAGTATACATAAATAACTTTTCAAAAAATATTTTTATAAAAAAGAGAAGTCAAAGTTGTACATTGGTGATCGATATCAGCATTTTAAGGGGATGAAACTCTCACTCTCAATGCACAATTTCATGGGCACAGTTTCATAGACATCATTCAATATTTAAATCTTGCATGTGTTGTGATCTATTGTGCCATGAGATCTTTGTAGCCTTTTGTAAATTAAACTAAATAAAACTATATGTTCAGCAAAATTAGGCTATGTCACTATAAAGGTTCCAGGACTACTATACCAAAATAAATTCATATACTGGAAGCGAGCTCCAAAACATAGCTGGTAACCGATTTACAACCTAGAATACTGGAAGTCCAACAAATATATTAACAAAACATAGCTAGTAATCAAATTATCATTAAAATTTGTTGGGCTTCAGAGATCTTCAACTGAATCCAAAATTGAGGTGTTCAGCTTTCAGAGTTCATCTAGATACTAATAGCCTGAACAGTAATTTATACATAATATCAGTCCAAAAAATTCCAGTTTTCTACATATGTAACTGATTTGCAACTACATTAAACAATCAAGAAACCTAAGGATTTGCTAGCGAGGATACATTAGACTAAATACATGCTAACAGAAGTAGATTACCAAGGATTTGATGAACTTGCAGAAGAGGATTAACCTCCTTAGACTGAATACATGATAACTGGAGTCCGGCCATGTTGATGGTGGCCAAGTTGGAGGAACAGCACCAACACCCTGCGGCGGCCATGATGGGGGCGCAGCACCTTGCACCGGCGGCCATGTTGGGGCGCAGGAGCTTGCAGCGGGCGAGGGGAAGGCACACCTGATGGGGATTCCAAGTTAACCGCCGGGGATGGATCTCTCGCTGAAGAACCGGACTTCTTCCTTGCGCCGCCGCCCTTCCGCAGGTTGGCCGCCATCGACGCCGCAGGTGAGGCACCCGTGCAGGTGAGGGCGGCCTTGGTGTTGGAAGGATTAGCTCCGGACTTTTGCAACTACATCTTGGTGATGACATCTTTAATTTTGCCTTTCCTTTCGTGGGGAAGAAATGGTTCCCATTGAAAGGACCTTGATGTCACCTAGAGGGGGGTGAATAGGTGAATCTGTAATTTTACAAACTTTTTCACACAATCAGTACCGAAACCGGTCAGACCGGTTTCCCAAACCGGTCAGACCGGTTTGGGGCAGAAACCTGCAATAATGCAAATGACCCCCTCTACGAATTCTAGCACAAACCAAACTTGTTTTGTAGCTCCTGTAGATGATTTCCAGCAGGTTCACAAAGTCCCTGCACACAAGTAGAGTACAACCAAGTAGATCGAAGCGGAAGGAAATATAAATGCTAGAATTGAACTTGTGAGACAAACCAATAGAGAGACACGATGATTTGTTTCCCGAAGTTCGGATTCACCAATGTCACAAAGGCCATCACAAAGACAAGGTGAATCCTACTCTCCGTTGAGGGCCTACGAAAGGCGGGCTTATCCACTCCAAGCCACTTTCCTCGGTTCCACTAGCATGTGACCCTTTTCCACGAAGGAGGCAGCGGGAAGGCTATGATCATCTGACGAAGAAGTAGTAGTCCAATGAAAACCTTCACTCAGTCAAGATATATGTGATAGATCTAGAGCGATGTACTAGACATGGAGGAAGATGTGGAGGAGCAAAGCATACCATGACTAGGAGCAGAAGTAGGTCCGAAGATAGTAGCAGCTGCCTGCAAAGCAAAGTCTCCGGGAGATGGAGAAGGAGCACTAGAGAACTGAACTCCTGCCATACAGGATCCGGTGCCACCATATGCATATGACGAAGATGGAATACTAGAAGCTGCATAGGTGGGTCCTGGAGGTGCAAACCCGAACGAGGAACCAAACACGTCACCCTCTGAAGTAGGTGTGAAAGTGTAAGTCCCTGGAGCACTAGCAAACTGAGTGGGAGGAGGTGGTACAGGCTGTGTGCTCGATCCAACGTGTCCATACCCAAAAATGTCACCATACTCCTCAAAGTAGCCCGCATTCATATGATCTGTCATGATGTCTCTAAGCGGGGGTATCTCAGGAAGCTCAAGAGGGGGTGAGATAGGTGATGGAGGATCATCCGGGCTCATCTTGGCATGTAATCTCTTCACCGCATCCCTAGTCTTCTTGCTCTCAATCCTCTGCTGCCTAATGTTTACTTCAACATCCCTCTGACCTTTGCAAATCCCTGTAAACATGGATATGAATTTCCGAATAGGAGAGGTCCTTGGCTCGGGATAGAAGCTGCTGCCAGGTCCAAACCGGTCAGACCGGTTTGATGAACCGGTCAGACCGGTTCGCCCCGGCTGCAACTGACCGTGCTGCTGCTGCTGAGTCTGGTCTCCTCCTTGCTGAGTGTGCTGCTGATGATGATGATCTGGCTGCTGTGGAGGCTCATCCTGTGGTGGAGAAGGCATCCGGAACTTGTGAGGCACAGGAGGACGCAAAGGCTTGTGTTGAGTATCCTTCTGAATCTTTAAGTTTGTGACCCTCTCAATCATAAGCATGATGTACGGGCTGTAGGCACAAATCTTCTGAGGACTCTCAGAGATGGTCTTGATCTCTTGCCACATAAAATTGGCAACACTAAAGGGAGGTGTCTCCTCTCCAATCCTCAAATAATACATCAAATTTCTCATGTAAAGAGAGATATCTGAGGTGTTGCCATCTCTATGGGTGAGTGTCTTGCAAAGCATCCTATAAAGTGTCACATAATATGTGTATAGACCACTCACTTTCCCCCAGCTGTCATTCTGATTTCTTGGATACATGAACTTCAAATCAGATGCTTCTAAAACGCCGCTGTCATGTATTTTCACCGTGTTATCATCCTCATGTGCGACCCTAAAGAGAGAAGCAAAATCAGAGTAGGTGATGTAATAGCGTTGTCCCTCTGTCAACCAATGCATAGCCCTATCCTGCCTACCACCCTCCTCGTGGTATCCAAAGAACACAGTAGCATAGAACTGAGCAATAACTTCCTTGTTCCAGCTGTGCCTGAAGCCCATGAGATTTTTTACCCTCTTTTCAGAACAGACTCTAATAATCTCATTGAACACTGGGTTGTCTTGCTTGCTCATGTACTCCCATTCTATATACTGTGCATCAGATGTGATCTTGGTCTTCTTCATAATAGCTGTAGCATAAAAGTCCTGCTGAAAAAGAGTCCAAAATCTATAGTCATCAGTGGCTATCCTATCCACATCTAGTGGACTAGTCCTCCTCAACCTCCTGACAACATCTGTCATCCCACTAGCAAGATAATCTGTCACTCTTCTACTAGCTGGGCCAGTGGGTCTGCAAATCTCAAGAATGAGAGGGGCATTTGCCTCATGTGAATCATCATCATCTCCTGCTTCTTCTCCTTCATCATCACCTGCAGCCATTTCCTCCTCATCACCATCATCGTCATCCCCCTGCCGACCATGACGGTACTCAACTCTATAATTCTCATCCTCAACATCCTCCTCATCACTAGTGGTGTTTGCCACTTCATCCACTTCCTCAATCTCCTGCTCAGCTGCTCTTTTTGGCCTCCGAGGCCTCAAGTTTCTCCCTCCGGCTGCTTGCGAGCTGCTGCCAATGGAAGGGTCGTGACGCCCCTTTTTGACTCGATCGGCATGAGGTCCCTTAGACATCTTCTCTGTCCTTCCTGGGTTCACAAGAGATGGAATATATGGAATAAATACCCAGGAAAAAAGATTGATAAAGATTTGATCAACATGAGAACATCCAACGAGTTTTGGGTCAGCTCAGAGCCAAACCGGTCAGACCGGTTTTGCCTGCGCTGAGACAAAATAAGTTGGCGACCAATCCAGACAGATCATAATTGAGATATTGATATGAGATTGATAAAGATGATATCCCTAGTCCATATGTGAGCCAACACGGTGCAAGACAGGGACTTGGGCCTTCACTGCCCAAACTGGCCAGACCGGTTTGTGCAGTGAGGGCACAAATCGTCGGTCCGCAAAATGTAGCCAACCAAATTGATTCATCTCTTAGGGATAGGTTCCTAGACATGCCAGAAGATGTTCTACCAAAGGGTTTAGACAGATATTCATCCAATGAGTAGATCGGGCGATGGGAAGATTTGAATACCTTGAGAGCCTTGTTCTTGATAGAAAACAGAGATTTGAATCCAACACTCGTGGGGAATCCAATCAGCAACCTTGAAGCACTCCAAATCCAAAGAGCAATCACCTTTTCCTTGGTTGAATCAAGAGATCGCCATGGGGGCGCCTCCTTGCGGTGTAGAACAGGAGAGAGAGAGGGAAGGGGTTGTGAATGGATAGGAGAGAGAGAGGGAATCACGGGAGGAGTTAAATCCACGTGGGCCCGCTGTCCTGGCCAAACCGGTCAGACTGGTTCGGTTTCACCCAGGCAGCTGGCACTTGTCCAATTTTTGTGGAATTAAGCTCCGATGATAGTTCACTTGACCTGAGAAAGTGTATGGTAGACAAGATCTCCAATTTCTCAAGGTTTTCCATATAAGAGATAGGGTTTCCAATAAGTCCATTTTCTTTCGTTTCTTCCGAAAGATATGGGAGAGGATAGATAGATAAAGATATTATGGACTTGAGAAAATCTCACTATTTGTGACTAGCCATCAATCAAGCAAAGTTAACTATAGTCACAAATAGATCGACAAAGGTCAAAAGACAAAAACTCAAATATTTTTCAAAAATCACACAACCTATCATGCTAGTTGGATTTTTCAAAAGCTATCTTATTTCACACAAGTACATGCACTTATATTGAGCTATAGACCATGTTAGTATATTTGGCTCATACCTCACATAAACAATATTTAACACAAAGTCAATTGTTAAGAGGGTGTCAACCAGATATCTAATTGGTGCACAAAACTCAATGTACTTGCATGCGAATGCACACACTAGCATGACAAAAAGCCTAGATGCACAAGGTAGATACTAGTCAAAGAAAACATACCTTTGCCTCTAGCTAAGCGTGTTGTGCAATATAATCAAATTTCATTCATATCCCCTTTTTCATGATATATGCCAATTCTTGGACAAAAGAGAGACAATATATTAAATTGCACAACAACTAGTTTCATAACCAATGACCTTTGTATGTGGGCAAATAGGTCATCAATTCATAAAAACTCACAATATAGACCAAATTTCTTTTCTCTAGTGCACATGTGATGGGATGTATATGAGGAGCTCGCATGCGCAAGAGTTGAATCTCGAAGATCAAGTAAGGAATTTAGACTGTATTGTGGTGAGTTGCCAAAACCTATTAAACACGGGATCCAAGGTATGAGATGATACAATTTTACCGCTTTGGATCATAGATTGAGTTGACAACTCCAATTAAGAGGAATACTCTCTCATCATTGAGACTACAAATTCACTCAAAGAAATGTTAGTCTCAGGGACACAAATGTTGAAGTAACCTCCCCCTCAATAAGTGCATCATGCTTGGACCACATGCGACATGCACATTCTCTTGTTAAGGACTTGGAAGGATTAAGTCAACATTTGGTCAATGGCACAAAGAAAAATTGTTCATATTGAAATGTGCCAAGAAAACTTACTACCATAGATATAAGTTGATGTACATATGCCAAGGGTGAGAAATTTATGAGATAAATCACCTTCATCTTCATTTCTCACACAAATAGCCAATTGTCAGGTTTCTGGGTCAAACCGGTCAGACCGGTTTCACTAGAAGTTCCATACCCCGGATCTTCCGACAACGTGACGGATCTTCCGGCTGCCCCGGATCATTCGGCCCTGAAAAACTCAAAACAGAGCCGCCCGGAACATATTGGCGGATCTTCCGGCCCGAGTGTCAGAACTCGCATCGCTTTTCCTGAAATTGACAAACTTTGCTCTACTAGAGAGCCATTAAGAGCACCTCATGGCATATGTTGATTGATACTCTATATGATAGTTTAAGATGAGACATGTACTTTGTTATTACATAGGATAAATATGATACACATATGCCAAAAGTGAGAAGTTTATGAAATAAATTACTTGCGTCTCCATTTCTTTTGAATGTGCTGAAGTTGCATGTGTCTGGGCCAAACCGGTCAGACCGGTTTAGCAAACCGGTCAGACCGGTTTTGCCAGACTTTGTGCCTTCGTCGTAAATTTCCGGTCTTCAACCCAATTTATGGCAAACGCGACGGAAATTTCCGGTGTGGGCGTAAATTTCCGGTAGAGCACTCCTATAAGCTCATACTTGAGTGGATTTTGATCAAGGCATTTGATTTTTCTGCAACTTAGCAAACAATGCCCTACTAGAGGGCCATTAAAAGCATCATATGGCATATGTGAATCAATCTTCAAGAGAGTAGCCTAGGTCACTATCAAGTGTCACATGAGCAAAGTGCTTAGCCACACTTGATCCTACAAAAAGTACTAGTGACGAAGACTTGATCAATTTGAGCACATAGTTACCGAGATGACATTGAGCATAGAGTATAGAGCGGAAGCAACTTTTCTTGACTTGCTATTTGATCATAAGAATTTTCTTTCAAGCCAAGCCTCCAATGCATCTCTTGGTCCCTACAATCTCATCAAGCACACTTTGGTACCCAACTCATGTTGGGTCCGACAATGTTAGTCCCAATATGCTTAGGGACCCAAATAGCTCTTGTGCCATTCTTTGGAGAACTAATCACCTTGGAAGCACAAGAGGCAATTGGAGTCTTTCCAAGCTTTACATGATTGGAATGGACAAGGTCGGGTCTAGGAGTTTTACCATTAGGACAATCGTTACCAAGATGTCCTTTTTCCCGACATGTGTAGCATGTCTTGTGCTTGATGTTGGTTCCCTTCTTCTTGGGTTCCTTGGTAGCCAATCCTTCCTTGTGTTTTGCTTGTGCCTTGAGAAAGCCTTCATTGAGCTTGATGTGGGGCTTCTCTTGGGGTAGTCCCACTTTGCTTGGACATGAGGCAATTTGATGTCCTTTCTCAAGACACCCGAAGCATCTTCTCTTTTCAATGTTTCTTTGCCTTTTGGAGAGAGTTGGCTTGCCTTCTTTCTTGGTGTGAGCCAACTTTTTACTTTTTCCTTGATCTTGGCTTGTGTTGGACTTGACTTGATTTATGTGAGGGCTTTGCACGGTTGATCCCTTCTCAAGCTTCTTCACCATGGTCTCACGGTTATCTTGAGAAGGTTGTGCATTGCACTTGCTTTCAAGTGTTGTCAAGTCCCTTGTGAGTCTTTCCACCTCTTGCTTGAGTTCTTCATTTTCCTTGGCAATGAGGTCATCACAAGACTCTACACACACTTCATCATACCAAGATTGTTTTGCTTGAGAGAGTCCAATGAAAACCTTCACTCAATCCAAGATATAATCCAACCTATCATGCTAGTTGAGTTTTCCTAAAAACTTATCCTATGTCAAAGAGCACATGCACTTATATTGGCTTAAGGACCAATTTTAGCATATTTGGCTCACATCTCACAACTTTGGACACAAAGTCAATAGTTCATAAGATGTCAAACAAATATCTAAGTAGGTACGCAAGAATAACACACAATATAAATGCATGCACATGCACACACTAGCATAATAGAGCCTAGATGCACAAGGTAAAAACTAGTTCATCGAAAACATACCTTAGCCTCTAGTTGCCCATGATGTGCAATATGATCAATATTAATCCTCATGCTTTCCCTCATAATGATAAGTATTTGACAAGAGAGAGAAAACATTAATTTGCACAACATTTAATTTCATATTTAATGACCATTGAATGTGGAGGGGAAATAGGTCATAAAATATGAAATCTCATAATATAGATCAAATTCCCTTTTATTTAGTGCACATATGACGAGGTGGATGAAATAAGCTCATATGCACTAATTTGAACAATATAATCAATTCAAGGAATTTAAGCTATATTATGGTGAGTTGTCAAGGCATAAATTATGAATGCAATCCAAGAAATGTAGTGATACATTTTTACCGTCTTGGATCAAAGATTGGACTTGACAACTTGAGTTGAGAGACTTAACCTCTCATGGTTGAGACTACAAGTTCACTAAAAGAAACGTTAGTCTCAAGGACACGAATGTTGAAATAATCTCCCCCTAAATACGTGCATCATGAGTGGATGACATGTAACATGCACATGATCTTGTTAAGGGCTTGGGAGAATTAGGTCAACATTCGATCAACGAAAAAAAAAATATTGCTCAAGTTGAAATGTGCCAAGAAAACTTACTACCACATAGGTGCAAGTTGATGTACATATGCCAACAATGATATATCCCAAGGAAATAACTCAAATATATCTCCATTTCTCACTTCAAAAGCCAAGTTGCAACATTCTGGTCCAAACCGGTCAGACCGGTTTGGGAAACCGGTCAGACCGGCTTCACCAGAAGTTCTCTACCTTGGATCTTCCGCCTTGACCAAATATTGAGTTAATCATCCCATGTCATTGACAAGACAAAAGTGCATGCCACATGCATTCAATCCATGATGCACTTATCCAGGGGGAGATTACTTCAATATTTGCGTTCTTGAGACTAACGTTTCTTTTAGTGAACTTGTAGTCTCAACCATGAGAGGTTAAGTCTCTTAACTCAAGTTGTCAAGTCCAATCTTTGATTCAAGACGGTAAAAATGTATCACTACATTTCTTGGATTGCATTTCTTAATTTATGGCTTGACAACTCACCATAATATAGCTTAAATTCCTTAAATTGATTATATTGTTCAAATTAGTGCATATGAGCTTATTTCATCCACCTCGTCATATGTGCACTAAATAAAAGGGAATTTGGTCTATATTATGAGATTTCATATTTTATGACCTATTTCCCCTTCACATTCAATGGTCATTAAATATGAAATTAAATGTTGTGCAAATTTCCTTTTATTTAGTGCATATGTGATGAGGTGGATGAAATAAGCTCATATACACTAATTTTGAACAATATGAATAATTCAAGGAATTTAAGCTATATTATGGTGAGTTGTCAAGGCATAAATTATGAATGCAATCCAAGAAATGTAGTGATACATTTTTACCGTCTTGGATCAAAGATTGGACTTGACAACTTGAGTTGAGAGACTTAACCTCTCATGGTTGAGACTACAAGTTCACTAAAAGAAACGTTAGTCTCAAGGACACAAATATTGAAGTAATCTCCCCCTGGATAAGTGCATCATGGATTGAATGCATGTGGCATGCACTTTTGTCTTGTCAATGACATGGGATGATTAACTCAATATTTGGTCAAGGCACAAAATAAATTGCTCATATTAAAAAGTGCCAAGAAAACTTACTACCACATAGGTGCAAGTTGATGTACATATGCCAAAATGATATCCCATTGAATTAGCTTAATTTCACACTTGATTGCCAATGTTGCAATGTTCTGGGCCAAACCGGTCAAACCGGTTTGGGAAACCGGTCGTTTCACCAGAAGTTCTCTACCTTGGATCTTCCGGCCTTGCGTCGGATCTTCCGGTCGCCACGGATCATCCGGCCCTGCAAAATTCAAGACCGAGCCGCTCGGAACATGTGGTCGGATCTTCCGGCCCTAGTGTCGGAACTTGCATTGTCTTTCCTGAAATTGACAATCTTGCTCTACTAGAGAGCCATTAAACGCATCTCATGGCATATGTTGTATAATACCTAACATGATAACTTGAGATGAGACATGTACTTGGTTATCATGTAGTGTAAATGTGATGCGCATATGCCAAAAGTGAGAAGTTTATGAAATAAATTACTTGCGTCTCCATTTCTTTTGATTGTGCTGAAGTTGCATGTGTCTGGGCCAAACCGGTCAGACCGGTTTGTCAAACCGGTCAGACCGGTTTTGCCAGACTCAGCAGCTTCAGCGGAAATCTCCGACCTAGATGACAATTTCCGTCAAATGCGACGGAAATATCCGGTAGTTTGGCGGAAATATCCGGTGTTGCACAGCCAAACACTTGCATTTGAGTTTCTTGCATCGGAGATTGGTTTCCTACAATTTTGACACAATATTGCTCCACTAGAGAGCGATTAGGAGCACCATATGGCATATGTGGAACAATACTCAAGAATGTAGTCTAAGTCACTATCAAGTGTCACAAGATACTTGATCCTACAAAAGGCACTAGTGACAAAGACTTAATCAATTTAAGCACATAGTTACCGAGATGACATTGGGTTTAGAGTATAGAGCGGAAGCAACTTTTCTTGGCTTGCCATTTGATCATTAGTCATTTCATTCAAACCAAGCTTCCAATGCATCTCGTGATCCCTACAATCTCATCAAGCACACTTTGGTACCCAACTCATGTTGGGTCCGACAATGTTAGTCCCAATATGCTTAGGGATCCAAATAGCTCTTGTGCCATTCTTTGGAGAGCAAATCACCTTAGAAGCACGAGAGGCATTTGGGATCTTCCCAAGCTTCAAATTGTTAGAACGGACACTATCAGGTTTGGGAATTTTACCATTAGGACAATCTTTACCGAGATGTCCTTTTTCCCAACATGAGAAGCATGTCTTGTGCTTGATGTTTGTTGCCTTCTTCTCGGGTTCCTTGTTTGCCAATTCTCCATCGAATCTTGCTTGTGCCTTGAGAAAGCCTTTATTGAGCTTGATGAAAGGCTTCTCTTGGTGTGGTCCCACCTTGTTTGGACACAAAGCAATTTGATGCCCTCTTTCAAGGCATCCGAAGCATCTCCTTTTCTTCATGCTTCTTTGTCTTTTGGAGAGAGTTGGCTTGCCTTCATTCTTGATGTGAGCCAGATTTTCACTTTTTCTTTGATCTTGGCTTGTGTTGGATTTGACTTGATTTATGCAAGGGCTTTGCACGGTTGATCCCTTCTCAAGCTTCTTCACCATGGTTTCATGGTTATCTTGAGAAGGTTGTGCATTACTCTTACTCTCAAGTGTTGTCAAGTCCCATGTGAGTTTCTCCACCTCTTGCTTGAGTTCTTCATTTTCCTTTGCAATGAGGTCGTCACAAGACTCTACACACACTTCATCATACCAAGATCGTTTTGCTTGAGAGCAACATGGGTTAGCACATGATAAATTATATTGAATTTGAGAGCATGTGCATACGTGAGGTTGGGGCTCAAATAATTTTACAGATGTTACCACAACCTCATGAGCAATCTCTAGCATCACATGAGATTCCACGAGCTTGTCATGAGAACACCTAAGTTCATCATGCTTTGCTTGTAGCATCTCAAGCTCACTAGTCACCATACCAAGTTTTTGCTTGAGCACTTGGTTTTCTTTCTCCACGGAGGCTACACATGAGATAGAGTCAATAGCACAAGCATAATCATCAACCACAGCCTCATACTTACAAACAAAGGAAGCGTTACTTGAGCACTTCATCACTTGATGAAGCTATTGCTCTTGTGCTCGTGATTTTGCTTGCACGACATCGGCCACCCTTCTTGTGGCAAGTTGCAGCTCTTCTGCCCAAACCGGTCAGACCGGTTTTGGCAGAGAGGGTGCAGCTGAGCATTCTTGCTCTTGTTGCACCTCGGTGGTGGTCACATGAGGCATGTCTTTGCTGATGTAGAGAACTCCTCATGTGGCATGGCTCTTGTTTGCACTTGGTTGTCGCTTTTGATGTTGGCGAATAATTTCTCAATTCGAGCCCAAATGAGATGGGCATCGAATAGAGTAGCTTCATCTTCTAGGATCATTTCTCTAACTTCATTGCTCACAACATCAAATAAGAAGTTAGCGACACGAGCGTTGAGTTGAAAGCAATTCATCTCATCTTCGATTGGATTGGACACGTTCCAATCAACACTAGGACAATCAATGCCTTCAACTACAACCCGCTCAAGAATAGGACTCATAGCCCTAAGATCATTAAGTACATGAGCGGACCAAGTGGAATAATTTGAGCCGTCACTAGCTAGTGGCTCAAAGGTTACCTCACACAAAGTAGACATCTTTCCTCACGGCGGTTAAGCTTGGATGTGAGGCCAAGCTCTGATACCAATTGAAAGGACCTTGATGTCACCTAGAGGGGGAATAGGTGAATCTGCAATTTTACAAACTTTTTCACACAATCAGTACCGAAACCGGTCAGAACGATTTGGGGCAGAAACCTGCAATAATGCAAATGATCCCCTCTATGAATTCTAGCACAAACCAAACTTGTTTTGTAGCTCCTGTAGGTGATTTCCAGCAGGTTCACAAAGTCCCTGCACACAAGTAGAGTACAACCAAGTAGATCGAAGCGGAAGCAAATATAAATGCTAGAATTGAACTTGTGAGACAAACCAATAGAGAGACACGATGATTTGTTTCCCGAAGTTCGGATTCACTAATGCCACAAAGGCCGTCATAAAGACAAGGTGAATCCTACTCTCCATTGAGGGCCTACGAAAGGCGGGCTTATCCACTCCAAGCCACTTTCCTCGGTTCAACTAGCTTGTGACCCTTTTTCACAAAGGAGGCAAGGCCGGCCTATACAAACGATCCGCGGCTTACCACAAAACACGGTAGCTCACCGGCGACGCCTAGCCGTCTAGGAGGCTTCACCTCCAAGAGTAACAAATGCTTCAAAGGTTGCTAGACTTCACCAGAAGTGCTCAAGCTAAGGATTTGCTCTTCACTGATCTAGCTAACTCTTACTAGCTTGCAATAGCACTCACAAGATCTCTCTCAACCCAAATCCAAAGATATTTATAGAATCAATCCACTCTCACAAAGAGAGGTTTGGGGAGAGCTTGCTGGTGCTTGAGATGGCTCTAGGCGTGCAAGGAAGGCAAGGGAACCAGCAGCCCTCATAGGAGAGGGCCAAGGGGTATAAATACCCCCAACATCTCAAACTAGCCGTTATAGCCATTGAAAACTGGTCAGACCGGTTTCCCAAACCGGCCAGACCGGTTTTCAAAGGAAACTAACCGTTGTGACTGTCAGAGGCCAAACCGGTCAGACCGGTGACAGCACACAGTCCCAAACACTACACTCTCAAGGCTATCTCACAAGGGTTGATCTATTGAGCACTTTTTGGTGTTGTCAATCAACTAATGTTGCATCCCTCTTGATAGTATGGCATTCCTAAACTCAAGAAAACAAATAGCAAATAAATCTTCCATTTCTTCATTGATGCCATACTTGATCATTCTCAACTTTGAGGGCTTCAACATTCTTTTCTTGCTTGAGCAAATCCAACTTGAGCTAGGCTTAGAATTTCCGAGAGTATGGACCAATTCATTAAGCCATTCCAATATGTGATCTAAAGAGAATTAGATGCGTTGCATAGCTTCACTCAGTAAGGCTTGATTAGTGCATAGAGATCAAACCATGATGCTAGTCTTCACCCTAGCAAAGTCCATCGGCTACAAGATCAACTTGCCCTTCTCTTTGCTTGGTACCTGGACACTCCTATCTAGCTCAATCTTTTTCACCATATCTAGCCACTTTGAGTTTCACTTAGCATTGCATCATCATGAATACAACTTTGAATTCCATGTCTTCAACTAACTTGAAATTTCTTCAATATTGTCTTGTATGTTTTCTTTGATAAATAACTTGTCCATAAGCTTCTATGCGCATGAGACCACATGTTTACCATAGCAATCATGTCTCAATTTGATTCTAACCATAGCCATGGATCAAGCCCAAAGAAATCCCAATTTCTTAATTAATTTATCCCATTAACCTTTGACAAGTATCATCTAGGTGAGACCAACTAATTATGCTTGAGCTCTTGTCTCTTTTGTCACTTAGCTCACTTGTCATTATTCATCTTTTGATATCATGGGATCATCATTTGTTTGCTTTTATGTTCTTTGTACCAACAATGAGCTCTCATTCTTCAACAAATATGTTTCATGAATATTCATAAGAATAAAACCCTGCTCATATACTTAAACAAACAAGTTAAATTACAAATCATGTTGTCATCCAGAATCACCAAAACAATTAAGTGCCTAGATGCACTTTCACCCATCTCTCTCCTATTAATTTGCTTGCCATGTCAGCATTTTTGCTGAGGTATTCATCTAATTAATGCCATGAAATGCCCATGAAATCCCCACTGAGACTGGCCTGAGCTTAATTCATGAGTGCTGAGCCAGGAGGTGTCTGCCCACCGTGTGGGCTACAAGGCTTGTAAATGACCAGTTTATTATGGGCCTTATACTGCGTGGGTGGACCTTCTTAGCCGGCCGTGATGGGCTGGCAAATTGGCATGGCTGAACCTGAAGAAGAATCAGGGGCGTGGGCCGATGAAACAGATGGTGGGTCGCACGCAAGGATAGAAAATACCAGATGGCCTAGAGTGCGGCGAACAGAAACTCAGATTGGCTCGTCTGTGCAATCCGCCGCCGCTTCGGTTGAAAACTGATTTTGCATAAATGAATGTCTGTTTAAAAGAATTGCAAATCATACCTATATAGCCGTTTCAAATGGCTATAATCAAATAAAACGTCTATAAAGCATCTCCAAGAGCATATGCATATTTGGATACCTAAAACTTGTTTTAGGTCTAGGAGAGAAGATTTTCAAAAAAAAATCTCCAACAGCATACCTAAAACTGGATACCTATAATCATTTTGATTCTCTCTCACACCTCATTGTGCATATGAACTCCAAATTAAACATGGATTATGTTAATAATTAAATATTTGTATTCATACCACATAATTCAACAAAAAGTATAGTGCATACAAACACATCTCAAAATTCAAATTTGAATTGAACCATACAAACCGAAAGCGTAGTGCATCATGATAACATAGAGTTCATGACAGAATAGTCATACATGAAGAAGCTAATGACGTCGTTCATCATGAAACTTCCACAATTCCTCCACAAGGTCATCACGGAGTTGTTCATGGGCCTCACGGTCTTGAATCTCTTGGTGCACCTGAACAAACCTCTTGATTCGGTCTTCATTCTTACGTGGCTTCACCATTCTTCCTACTCCCTCATACTCGTAGTCCACATCATCTCCACTCTCATCCTCAATAATCATATTATGCATGATCACACAAGCTGTCATGATCATCCGCAATGTTTTCTGATCCCAAAATCTTGCTGGACCACGCACAATAGCAAAGCGGGACTGCAACACATCAAATGCCTGCTCTACATCCTTCCTGATAGCCATATGTGCCTTTGCAAAGTGAATTCTCTTGTTACCTTCTGGGTTTTGTATTGTCTTGACAAATGTCGCCCATGCTGGATATATCCCATCTGCTAAATAATAGCCCATAGTGTGCATGTGCCCATTTGCTTCAAACTCCACTGGCGGCGACTCTCCATTGGCTAGCCTTGCAAATAGGGGCGAGCGGTGCAGCACATTGATGTCATTGCAAGAACCGGGCATCCCAAAGTATGCATGCCAAAACCAAAGTTCTTTATCTGCAACAGCTTCAAGGATGATGGTAGGATCATGGGTATGGCCAGTGAATTGCCCATGCCATGCTGTAGGACAGTTCTTCCATCTCCAATGCATGCAATCTATGGATCCAAGCATACCCGGGAAACCTCTAGCTTTGTTCATTGCCAAAAGCCTAGCCATGTCTTGTTCATTGGGTGCCCGCAAGTACTCGTGACCAAAGATCGCAATGATTGCTTTAGCAAAGTGCCTCAAACTCTCGATGATGGTACTCTCAGCCATAGCTAGGCAATCATCTAGAAAATCAGCTGGGACACCATAGGTTATCATGCGCAAAGCTGCTGTGATCTTCTGATAAGGGCTGAGGCCAAGATCGCCAGCTGAATTTCTCTTCTGTTTGAAGTACTCATCATGATTCTCAACAGCAGCTGCAATATGCCTAAACAAATCTGGTGACATCCTGAACCGACGCCTGAACAAATGAGATGGATACACAGGATTAGGATCAAAGTACTCTGCCATTAATCGACGGTGGCCTTCCTTCCTTCGCCTATGAATGGTCTGGTGGCCAGGAATAGAACCACCATGTTTCCTTCGCTTGTTGTGCTCCATATCCAGAAGCATGAGAATCGCCATGTCCTCCTCATCATCTAATTCATCCGCCTCCTCTTCCTCTGATGACAGGTCCTCAAAAAATTCTTGCACAAGCAAATTCATCTGCAACATTGTGTTCACAATGAATTTCTGTATGCTAGCAACTTATGTATGTATTGAAAAAAGATCACACAAACATGAATGTTGTAGCTACTACAAAGAGGACCTTATTTCTCAAACTCTAGACCACTGTTGCATCTGGCATACTATGTTCTATTAAGCATAGAGCTCTTCTGACAGTAAACTAGCATGTGCATTGGAGTCTCAAATAAGCAGAAATTTAAACCTGGAACATTGATCTCAAGCTACAATCGTCAGGGAAAAGAATTCACTGGGAATAACTTTCCTACTCATGTAGCACATACAAGTTTAATTCACTGAGACACTATCAGTTTAATTGTTGTGTTCAGTGAGACACTACTCATATAACAGTTCTGGCAAAGCTAGAATGGAAAATGGCATTTAACATGGCAAGTCAATGACTGAATCCATAATGTCATGTAGATGAGAATAATCTGAACTCTGGAAACAATGTCAAATAAATCCAGAGTAGCTGTAACAACTAACAACTTTACACACTTTCATAATCAGATCCGAATCTGATGAGCAATTTCTCTAGTTCATACGTTACACATATGACTTCATATATAATTGCTAATTGTTCGATGAAGCACTTCTCAAATAACAAAGACTTCAGTTAATAGGTGACAGTACTCGCAAAATAAATAAATAGGTGACAGTACTAGGATTAACATAGAACATTGCAAATATCCAAGAATTGGAAAATACAACCTCAGAGTACAGAGATCGTGGAACGTAGAGCCTCCAAGCAATGTACTTGCCAAGCCAAGAACTCGTCCAATCCACGGCAAACTAAACAATTGGGAAAAGAAACGAACAGAAAATTACCTTGTGGGCAATACGTCGAGCACCTCCTCTGCGCCCCGCTGCACTCTCG